>JH431880.1:165603-218002 GCA_000239455.1 Strigamia maritima | reverse complement strand
GTTTTATTTCATTTTTCTGAATATATAAGCATGTTTTCTCTATAATAAAAATTCGTCTTCGTTTTTCAATCTGAATATTCTGTTTTATTAAGTTTTTGTATTTTTTTTGATTTTTTTTTTTTTTTTTTTTTTTTGTTTTTGATTTTTGATTTTTTATTAGTAGCGCAAAAATAGCGCAAAGTAGCAGTAGCGGTAGCGAAAAATCGCTACTAGCTATACAAAAATAGCGATAGCGATGGCGCTACTATTTTTTAAAAAGTAAAAGTGGCGCTAGCGGTCGGCGCTACTTTTATTCAGTAGCCAACACTGGCCATTGTTAGGTTCCGTGCCAGATGAACATTCGAAGTATGAAATAAAAAAAAAAAAACATAAATTTTCCTCCAATACTTTAAATTGATATCTAGCAGACTCTTTCTTTAACTCATCTCCACTAAACCTCCTTCCTATAAACCTCTTCGCATCATAAAAAGTACAATTTGCATTTTTCTCAGCTTGCTGCAGTGCATCATAACCAACCAAAATCTCATCATTCCTAAAAAATAAAAAAATAAAAAAATAAAAAAAATTAAAAATTAACATACTAATTCAATATTCACACAATTTTAAAATACAAACGTATAAGCTATGATGCTAGGAATCGTTTTCTTCTCGTATCCATTTTCTATAACACGAACTTGACCGGTTACAGCCTGGTAGACAGCAACACACGAAAATGTCGTTCCCAAATCCAAACCCACGATTTTCGGAGTTGGCGGCGGCAAATAGTGCTGAGCCAAGTATCCTGCTAACAGTACCGCTAAAATCGACGTCCCTAGTATCGTGAAAGCGTATCCCATCGGAATGTTAAATTTTCCACTAACATATGTGATGGGAAAATGTGTTTTTGTTTTTATTGTAAAAAGAAGAAATACACGTCATCACTACACACAGGACGGAACTTTATTTTATAAAAGTTTTATTATTTATTAAATTTGGAAATTATCGTCATTTTTTTTTTATTTATTTGAAAAATTTGTTATTTTATGTTTTTGAAAGAAATGAAAGAAATATTTTTATTTATTTCCTTTAAAAAATGAAATTTTCATTGGGTATCGTCCTTCCGATAGATTCACATCCTGTGTGACTCCCTTAAGCATCACGCAGCCGCTAGTTGTTACTCGGAACAATTTATTATGTCATTCTTCCAAAACACACATTTCAAATCGATCATTCATTTCTATGAATTAAAAACAAAAAAATCAATTTTTTTAAAAAATTTTAACCTAAAATGACGTCATAATTTCGCATCATCCAGCATCTTACGCCATCTACCACCAAATTTTATCGCCACACACACACTCATAAGATTACAACATTACGTCATTACTAACTGGAGACATGCAAGCGGCCCCCTAATTGGCCGAACTGCATCGCCACTCGTGATAGGCCGTAGCACCCCCGATGCAAAACTATGAAGTCACCGAATAACTAGACCTTGTTTCACTTATCTCGATCCGGTATAGTTGCAAAGTGTCGGTCACAAAAAAGCAAAGGATGTCTGAAATCAATTTTATACGAGGAGGAGAATCGTACGAGGTCTCGTTTCATTCGTGGTAAATCGAGTGACGGTTGATGTCCTGGATACGCAGGAATTTCGTGACCTGTAGTAGAAAGAGTGCAAATAGTAACGTAAGTCATCATTTCTTTTTTTATTCTCTCTCTCTCACACACACACACTCTCAGAGTAGATTTGACGTGGATTGGTCCATTTGCGTGTGTAGGGATGATGGGTAGTTTTATTTATATTTGAATTAAAAATGGTGGTTAGAGAGACTTAGGACGACTGGATTAGCTTTTTTAAGGTTGTTTATTTGATTTTATTTGATTTTATTTGATTTTTTTTTTTTGATTTTTTTCTTAGAAGTTCTTGTGTGGCTTCTTGTGTGTAGTTGGAATCTCAGCTGGAGATTATTATTTATAATTTTTTTTTTTAAAAAAAAAGATTGTTTGTATAATGTTATTACGATTTTTTTTTTTTTTTTTTTGAAAAAAGTTTCATGGTTATTACGTCATTAAAGAATTGCAAATGGCGTTTTAGCGTGATCAGCGGCCATTTGCAATGCTTAAAAGTGGAAATAATTGATGGAAAATTGAATATATGGAATAAATTTATGGAAAAAAGAGGATATAATTGATAAATTTGATCATAATCGTCGAATTTTTAAATCTATTTTAGATTTTAGATTTTAGATAAATTTAATGATTCATAAGTAATCTGGAAATTACATTACAATCATCATAATCTCTTTTAGATAAATAAATTTCATTATTTAACAAATTCAAACAAGTCCGTACTTGTGTAACCGGTCAAGATTAAACCATTTTTCACCCAAAATCTCCACTTTACCTTAAATTTCCTACTCACAACTATACTGGAATCCGAAGAAAAAAAATACCTCTAGTAAGATGTACAGCTGGCAACTTGAATCCCTCAAATCCTTCCTGATAAGTCGTTGTAAACCGATGTCCAAACTAAATAGAAAAAAAAGCCGAAAAAGGAAATAACTAGATCATAAGATGGCGCCTGTTAAGTTCCGGTTCAATAAACCCGTGTTATTGGTCTCCTAGTGTTCGTCCGCTGGTATTTCTGGTCGAATCGATCTTCGAACCAAGTTTGACCAACAAGTGTGTTATTGCTGTACCTACTCTCGCTTTGTGGGTATCCAACAATTCTGCAGTCACTGGTCAGCCAGGGGTCAGGGATGTAGTGCCAACCTGACCAGCCGCAGTACTTGTTTCTCATTGTTTCTTCTCCTTTTCCTTTACAAGCATAATGGTATTTCAAATCAGACATGATAATTTTGGTGAATTTGGTGCAGGGTTAAGCCTAGCTGATGTGGCTGTGGTTGGTTGGTTTGTTGGTTTGTTTGTTTGTTTGGCTCAGGAATTGCTATTGTTGTCTGGAGGATGAAAATTTGATGTTTAGGTGTGGGGTTTTTTTATTTGGGTCCTTGTTTATAGGTATTTTTTTTTTTTTTTTATTAGGTTTTAGGGTTTTAGGGATGATAAATAGAAGGAATTAGGATGATGTCATTAGATGTGTAATTTTGTTTTGACCAGGTTTCTGTAGCAGATCTGAGTGTATGAATGAGTCATGTGTTGGTCATGGTATATGAAAATAAAAATTCTTTTAGTAGTCAGAATTGAACTGGAGAAACTATACCTGAGTTGCTTGAATTTTTTTATAATTCTTGGAAATCTATGAAAATCTTTAAAAACTTTAAATTCATGAAAATCCTAAAAATAATCCTGGAGAATCCTTGAAAAATTTGTGAAAATGCTTTGAAAATATTTGAAAATGTTTGTAAATTCTTGTAAATCCTTGAAAAACCCTTGAAAATCTTTGAAAATTCTTGAAAATCTTTGAAAATCCTTGAAAATCTTTGAAAATTCTTGTAAATCCTTGAAAATCTTTTAATATTTTGAAAATCTTTGAAAGTTCTTGAAAATTCTTGAAAATCTTTGAAAATTCTTGAAAATCTTTGAAAATTCTTGTAAATCCTTGAAAATCTTTTAATATCTTGAAAATCTTTGAAAATTCTTGAAAATAATATTTGAAAATCCTTGAAAATTCTTGTAAATTCTTGTAAATTCTTGTAAATCTTTGAAAAATCTTAAACTTTACTTACAAATCCTTAAGAAATTCTTAATTTTTTCTCTCTAAATTTTAGCAAATTCTTGCCAATTCTTCTAAATGTCTGCAAATCTATGCAAATCCATATCTAAATATATTGCAGATAGAACCTCACTTTAATGAATATCTCACTTTCAAAAACCATTTCTAAATGATGGTATGGTTGGATTGCCATTGAGACAATGCTAATTTTTCTTCCAACCACTTTTAGTATAACGAAAGTCCCTGACGGTTCATTAAACTAAGATTTTATCTGTAGTACAAATTAGACAATTGCTTATACAATCTCCCCAATTTGCTTGAATTGTTGGTATGACTTAAGTCAACACATTTTAGAGATCACCCCACTGCTTATAATCATTTGCTTTGCTGGATGAGACTGTTTCTTTTCATTTTTCCAAGCACCGACTATCCTGAGGGTAACTTCGAAGAGTGTGGACAAATGTCCGCAAAGTCCAGCTAATGTAAATAACTTTACGAAGGCCACAACCATGGTTGAATGCAGCTTCCAGTTATAAAGAAAAAGGCTTACACATAAAAGACATAAAAAAGTTGTGGATGGTTTAGAAATGTTTTTATAGTTGGGTAAAAGCTATGTCCGGCATATGAAAAGCCGTAGCCATCACGAGGCCAAGTCATCCCATTGTTATTATTATGTGGACCTTCATAAAGTTTAAACATTGTCTAGGGTATAAAATAAGTTAGGTGTGCAAGGCTGTCCAGATAAGAAATTCTGTAGTTGGGTGACTTGTATTTCACCAATAGTGGCGCTCGCCAACAATTTAGCCGCCATGGACATAAAACTGCTGGCGTTTGACTGGCAAGCGCTAAATACTGTGGGATGATACGAGATAAATCAACTGGCTTTTTATGATACCAGTTTCACCGACCCTTGCTGACCCATTGGCTGGAGAAATTGATTTTTGCAGTCAACCACTGGCTGCCATATAGAATCACGCACAGGCACATGTGATGTGCCTATGTCATTGAATGGGAATATCAAATTCAGTCTTATTGAAAATTGAATTGTGGATAGAAGAATGACTGTCAATAATAACTAAGTTAACAAAGACTTATCACAAAAAGTCATGATAGATGGACGTAATGGGTCTGATTCAATAAATTAAATCGAGTTTTACAGTAAATTGATGGGAGAAAACCGGTGTACTTGGAGAAAACGCATCAACAACAGGCAGGAGAACTCTGGAAAAATTCTTACACATTGCGATATATCCATGCCATAACCCAGAGGTGTATTGCCTGATTTCACACTTGTCCGAAAACATGGCTTCCGAAAAATCGAATGAATGGAAAAGCAAAAAGCATTGTTTTGGACAAGTTGAACCTATTGTTTTGTGATTGGTTAATGTAGCAGTTTGTCCACAATCATTCTTTCTGAACTTCTTATTCTGATTGTACTATTAACCTTTATACGGCCATGCTGGGTCAATTTTTACTGAGTTTTGCTGGTTGTGTAACCTAAATTTTATTTTACCCGACTGTTTGAAGGTTAAAGGCTCATTCACAATGGACGCAAGCGCGTTCACAATGAGGCAAAATTTTGGATGCAAACTGTACGCATGTCGGTTGCATGTGGTTGCATGCGTAGTTTGCATGCAAAAGCTATACTTCAATAATTTGAAGTATTGCGAGCTTTTTTGTACGTGAAATGTGACGTATGATGCATAGCCAATCAAAATGATTCTCTTATGATTTCTCCCAGCCAATCACAGCCTTCGAATCACTTGTTGAGCCATTTTGCATCAGTAGGTGCGACGTCATTCTACTTCCTAGTGACTGAGCATGCTCAGTGGACTTAAAATGTGATTAAGTTCAGAACTATGTTCACAATGATGTAAACAACTTTCGTACAAAAAAAACAATTGCATGCAACAATTGACTCGTTGCATGAAAGCTATGCATGCATTGTGAACCAGGCTTTAGGCAGAAGGGAATCTTTTCTAACAGTCGAACAAGTGTGAATCTGGCATTAGTGGTATCAATGTCCAATGCTGTGTGAGGCCAGTGCACCATGTCATCTGCGACTCTTTATGAGGATACTTTCTCTTATAATTTAAAATAGATTTATCTTGCTATTAATGTCAGGTTGAGGGACTTTTGTATGAGTTTGAGTACTATTGAGTAGTCCATACACTAGGAAATGGAAATAACAACCACAGGAATTCCTTGGAAAAAGGTAATCCTGCTGTAACTGTTGTGTCATCATTTCTTTTTTGGAGGACTAGCCAAACAAAAGGTTAGATGATAAAAAATTAGTTTCTGAAACCTTAATAACTTTTCTTTTGTCGTCGAATGCCACTCCAATTTTTTTAATGAAAAATATCTTTGATTTCTTATAATAATGATTAGGCAAGCGTGCGATTGGGTGGCAACTGAATGCAATAAATGATTTTTGGTGGGATGAGCAGTGAGTAATGAGGCTAAAATGAGACGAATAGACAATGATAATGAAGAGATTGAGAATCATCTCCAGAATTATCTCCACAAATTGACAAATGAAATAAACTATAAACAAAGAGGATTATTTGTTATTACTGTGTTCAGATTTCACTCCTTTTTTAGAATAAATGAAGCAATGTCTCTGCCGAGATATACTTACCGAAGTCTAACCTTACTAATGTGTAGCTGGCTGAACATGACTGAACATCGTATAGGTGCATGTTCCGCGGCCACAATGTTTGGTGATGTCCGTACCCGATTTGTCGTCATTTTTCGCAACTCTTACCTATTTTCATGCTGATTTCTCAAAGAATCGTTAGGATGTTGTTTAATGAAGTCCCCACCTACAAAATTGGCAGGTTTTATTCACTAAAAATTTAGTTTGGAGTCGAGAAACGTCAACGATTTAATCGTTTCCAAGATGGATGCCACTAAAGCTATTTTTTGTGAGCACTGCGCATGTGCAGTAAAAAGAAGTGACTTCTATAAGGCAAAGAAGTGAGTTGTGTTTACCTTTTCTCTAAAGTCACTTCAGTCACTTTTATAAGGCAACTATGACGTAAAATTCGTCATATTTGCCTTTCAAAAGTCATTTCAGGCAAATAAAAACTAAATCTCTTGTAGAGTCATTAGTCTCCCGAGGTTAACTGCATCATACAAGTCCTAGACAACGTCATATTTGCCTTTTAAAAGTCATTTTAGGCAAATAAGTGACTTTTCTTTTCAGGATTGAATGCACCTATTGTTTTCAAAGCAGGCTCCACAGTGTGAAAGAGATGTTGTTATCCATGGAAATTCCACGGCATGGGACTACGATCACCAAAAGTGCCATGGAATTTTTATGGGTACATTTTGTATTCAACTATTCTATTCACCACTGGATAAACCAAATGTCAAAAAAAAAAAAAAAAAACAACTTTTCGAAAACCCAAATGGATTGATAAGTATTTGCCACCTTTTAGTTACTTCTCTGGAGTGTATTATCAATAAATAAATATTGCACGTGTACAATCTCTCTGACCGAAGTCCCGGATGTAACATAGGATGAGTGGTGCACTGCTTAAAAAAAGCCGGTACATGATAAAAATAGATTAAAAATTGGTCAACTATCCAGTTGTCCACATAAATGACGATATTTTTTCCAAACCTCAGCAACAGCCACAGCTATATAAAGCTCCCAAGGTATAACTGAGGCACAGTAGGATTATACCAATCAATACTCTTACCGGTTGCAATGGAGTGGTTTGCCACAAGGGATTAGTTGTTGGAACTAGCAATGCAAGTTAATGGAGAATAATACCTTAAAAGTCGTTAAGGTATTCTATGCCGGTAGTGGTTTCTCTAGTTCTTGATGGAAATGCAAAGCTAAGACCATCAAAAGAAAAAGAACCATTGCACAGGACATTGCAAAACCTTTGATGGGCAACTTCTGACGGAGTCAGATTGTTGACAGTCAGGCAGTATCTATTCAGCACAACTGGAATTGCATTGAATTCACTTTTTAAATCAAGACTTGCACAATAATCTTGGAGTTTTTTATATTTACCATACACTGAAAGCAGTTTATTGTGATCCAATGAAAGGGATAATTCAGTCTTGAGGTTTTGTTGAAAATCAGAAAAGTTTTGTAGGGTCATAAATATTGAAATTTAATAGAGAAAGAAGATTTTTTTCTGACTAAATAGCTTTGTAATCAATAATAGTATACATTTTGTATCAATAGTATTCTTTTATGGGTTCTAACTGCAGGTTCAGACTATTGGTGGAGAAATGGAGTTTTTTTGCTATTCATGTTAAATTGCTGATACTATACTTGTTGTGGAGCAACAGGAAGTCAATTTAGATGCTGCCCATCAAATGGAAAAAATGTCTTCCTGTGGCATGACATACAGTTTCATTTTTAATGCAGTTGTAAGCCATTAAGAAAAATAAGTCTTTGAAGGTTAAAGTTGAAGTCATCTGGTGGTGACATGTGGTCAAATATTTGTTTTTATCCCTCCAAAGTTAGGTTCAGGATGAAATGAGTAGTGCTCAACATCTGATAAAACTTTATTAAAGATTTATCCTATAATAAATCATGATAAAAAATTTAATTATTAACTATGGTGACAAATGACATAATTTAGTTAGTTAAGGTATCAGGCATAGTGATGAGATTTTATTGGCCTAGTCTATCAAATGTGGTTTTATCAGGGAAAAGCCGAAAACGAAAATATTTTGTTAATTACAAACAGTTTTATTTGTAGCCATTTTGAATGTTGCTTTCAATGTGGAGGACACATAGGTCAGAATTCAGAAATAATCTAGCATAGTTTGAAGCCAACAATGGTGAGTAGTTGAAACAACCAAAACGAAGAAGAAACACAAATTGCTAATTTTCTATCAGAATTTCCTTACTGAGGCAAAGATCAGATTAGTAAATTGTTTTTGCTCGCTCGAACATAAATTTCGGTAGCCATTTTGGTATGAGCAAGCAAAGCTGTGTGCGCATGAAACAATTTTAAAGTGTGTTCATTGAGAAGTTACTTTTCCATAAGGCCGATAAGGCGTTATAACGATAGTTTGGGTATGAGCGAGCAATTTAGGATGTCAGACTGACTTGTGGGGATTTCCAATATATTTCCTTAGCGGAATCAAAACACTATAATTAATTTATTTTTGACGCCATTTTGGATTGCGTCAAAATTAACCCAGATTGCATGCTGAATGACAAAATTTCATGTCAGCACAGATTTTTTCAATGTCATTTCCCTATAAACACGTGCCAGTGTGTGATATCATTTTCTACAACTCATTATCACAGCTCCCAACCCTGTAAACGCAGGTATGACGTCATCAATATCAGATAAGTTATGAACTCTTCAAGTTACCTCATTCTAATGTGGGTTTGGTTCCACACATTGTTTACTGAGGAATAAATTATACTTATTGGGATGATTGTACAATAATTGATGAATTATTGACGTTAATATTGTTGAGATGTGAGTAAGCTCTCATGTTATTTTTCGAATAAAGAGAGGAATTGTTTGCCAATATTGATTCTTGGAAGTAAACAAACAATATTTGAAATTCCAATGGGAATTCTTCCTTCTCAGTGCTACTATATTGATATGTTTTTCCATAAAAATTGGGTTAGGGTTTAGAAGGAAAAGTGTAATTTGTAATTCATGTTTGGAGTGATGCCAAGTATAAGTAAAGGATCATCTGATTGGTTTAGACTAACTGTATCAAATAAAATAGGTTTTAGATTGTTTTACAGTAGTGATTTTAATGTTTATAAAGATTTACATGAATGTAAATATGTAAATAAATGATATGCATGGTTCTTTTTAATGGTTTTAATTAATTTGCATTGGTTTTTAGTGGTTTTAATTAAGTCAACATGGTTGTTACCGTATTCCCTCGGAAAGAACGGCTTGCTGGGAAAACCGAGTTTGACCAAATTTTGAAAATCGGACACCTGGTCATTTTTATGGCATGCCGTAAAAATCGAATCGGTGCTGTAAAACGTAATACTCACTTTATCCGGCATGCTGGAAAATCGGAATTTTCCGGCAACCTGGTCGGATTTACTATTATCCGGCATGCCGTTCTTTCCGGGGGAATTCGGTAAGTAGATTTAATTTATTAGCTTGGGTTTTAAAATTTTTTATGCAAGAATACGTGAGATTTCCAAAACTGAGAAATTTGATTTATTTATTTTGTCATAAGAATGGTCAAAAGTGACATAGACACATTATTGGTTTCATAAAAATTCTCTTTCAATGAGCACATATGGAATAATTATTGGAATTTTGTTGTTTTTTTTACTATTCCAAGATCAAATAAAAGCAGGAAAACTGGCCCTACTATCCCTTTTCAATTTATTAACCTTCTTCAATTGACCCAATTGTATCAAACATTTCTATACAAATACATCTATTCTTTGAGACTGCACACTCTAGATACACTGTGACCTCTATGCCAATGGCCTTACATCCTGTTAACCAAACAGCAGTGCAGCATTACATATAAAACCAAAATTCATCAAAAAGTAATAAATAGACTCCGGATATTTATGCAAAATAAAATTCGTTTTGTGCGCATAAAATATGCATCAAAAATAGCAATTTATGCAAAATTAAATCCAAAAATGATTGAATTTGATGAAATATTATCTAAAAATTTTTGAATTGGTAAAATTTTATGTAAAATTTTGTAATTTGATAAATTTTTATGCAAATTTTTGTAGTTTGGTAAACTTTTATGCAAATTTGTGTAATTTGGTACAAAGAAAAAATTTTGAAATTGGTGAATTTTAATCACAAAATTGTTAATTTGATGAAATTTGTAGAATTCTCAAAAGTTATCCATATTTGCCGTTACAAAAGTGCATCATCTTTGGTCAAATTTGACTTTTATGCATTTTCGGCCAAATTTGGCAAAATGTGGAAAAAAATAAAAACATTTGCATTTATGCATTTATCCGGGCTCTACCGGTTAGTAAGGAATCTGTGATTCAGCACATGTGGATGAGCGAGCTAAACTGCGAAAGCAAAATAATCAACAATTTTGTCGTAGTGGCTTTATCGAAGACTTTTTATCTTCCGCTGGAGAAATTTTAACATTCACCGGTTGCATTGTGCAGGATCTCATTATTTAGGGATCGGCTTCTGCGGTGAAACGATTACCGGAACTTTTAATGTGCACATCCCAGGTTGATCCTGCAGGTGGTGTGAGGCCGCCGCCCTAGTTGAATATCACACAAGTTCCGCCTCGCCGCTTTCGTGTTTGCTTTTCGCAGAATTCATTATTTATACCTGGATTGTGTGTTATATGAATAATATAGGGCGGAGTTTGAAATTTTTCACCTTGGTGGACAGGTCTGCACGTGTGTCTATTTTTTTCTTGTTTATTTTCTTACTAATTATCAAGTCAGGTGTTACATAGCAAATAACTTGTGCTCTACAATTTTCAATTTTAATTGAGATTTTTTTTATTACATAAGAAAATGCTAGATAATGGTTGACCTTGAACTCAAGGTCAAAGGTCATTTTTAGCAGTGTCATTAAAATATGGCCACCCAGAACAAATTGCTGCAATCTATTCATCCCTGGCCATTTTGAAGTAAACATCCAGTTGGATTATGTTTCATTCATGATCAATTAGATGCATAATTTTGTAATCATTTGACTTTTTAAACACCTCAGCGAGACGGCTACAGACAGCGGCTGGTGTTACTTTCTTCTCTCGGTTGGTAGAGTTTCTTTACTTTTAGGAAGTATTTTGCTGATTATTTGAATGTCGCTCCTACTGATACTGAAACGGGAGCGTTGCTTGCAGCACCATGGAGTCTGAGTATATTGCAATGGGGGTGCTGGCAGGCTCCAGTACTGTCTATTTCAGTTAGATTAGGTTAAGTTAGAAATTGTTCAGCACTCTCTCTTGATATGTTAGACTACGGTATTCCCTCGGAAACAACGCCATGACGGTAATTACGAGTCTGACCGGTTTTTGACAGGTAGACAACTGGTCAATTAATAATCAAATGGACAAAATGCCGGGATTATCCTGCACCCTAGTCTGACTCGCCATTATCTGGCATGCCGTTCTTTTCGAGGGTATACAGTATTTTGGGTTCTACCGGCAGAGGATGCTGTCATTTTGGTTTCCGCTTACAACATGCTGAGGAAATTGTAGCTTTAGTAAAAATTGTTAAACTTTGTAAAATATTGGCAATCTTCGGAGAATTTACATGCAAATTGATTTTTAGTTTTTTTAAAAAGCAATTATATTTTTTTCTTTGGTATTACTTTCACCACCTTAGCAAGCATAAAATCCAACTTTTCACCTGTCTGCTATCCCTGGGGAAGCTGATGTTTTGCACTTGAGGAGGTTTTTCAAGACCACTCTGATGGTTCCAATTTGGTTCAGGAGGGTTCAGGTATTGCCTTTTCCTTGCTTTTATTTTCTAGCCTATGCATAAATGAGCAAAAGAATTCATCCCTTAATATTGGTTGCAATGTTGACATCTCTTTTGTAATTAGGTTGGAATACTGTAGGTGATCTTTGACTTCAGCTCGAATTGATGTCATAGGTGACATAGGAGACAAATAAAGGGTTTTAAAGAAAGCTCTCAATGACTGTTTACTTTCAGACATAAATTTGCATTTTTATATCCTCCGGTCAGGGTCAGAAAAAAGTTTTGCAAGGCCAGGGCCAGGAAACCAAATTTATACTTTTGCTACTGCAATCTGACAGTCATCAGACTCAGCCATACAAAATTTGTATAGTTTCAATTGGATCGAGCATGTTTCAAAACCTTTAAAACTAGATGAATAACAAAGACACTAGGCGGGTTCGAAAATGATTTTACACTGAACGACCAGTGCAACTGATAGTGCAAATGTCAAGTTGCACGACTGACTTTTCGAGTTAAAATGTTGCATATGCATTTACACTGGATTTTACACTGAGAATTACACTGGAATTTACACATAATTCACACAAACATGGCTGCCGTAATAAACAAACAAGCTGTACGGAGCTTTTGTTTTTCAGCAAGCACATCATTCTTGCCTGCTTTTTTTTACAACAAAAATAACATTGGATAGTAACAATTTTGAGAATCATGCGCATTGTTACCACAGATTATAATTATAATCTGTGTTGTTACTACTTACATTTGAAGCGAGGATTCAAGATGGCGGCAAACAGAACTCTTTGCCGGCGAATTTCCGTTGAACGTGCATTTACACGATGAAAATGGGCCGTTTCCGTGCAACCGAGTTAAACGGCATTTACTTTGTGTAAACAAGGTGCAAATTTACATTTAAACGAGTATAAACATGTTTACACTCGTTGAAATGAATTTTCGAACCCAACTACTGATATACAAGTTTATAGTGCTGAACAAGGTGGAAAAAAAGGTGTAATAACCTTTTATTGAGTGTAAATTGTATTCCATCTTAAGTTCTGTTCTTAAAATCAAGATAAGGAATCAAATCCAAATTTATGAACATGTCTAAATAAGATGAAAACATTAAAACTTGTTCCTGGTCTTTGTGAGCCTTTCAGACTGATGAAAACAAAATGGCAATAACATGAAATTTGAATAGAACTATTATTATCATACTCAGAAATTGTAATTACAAAAATGCAAAATTGCTTCCTCTTAGCAATTCTTTTCTTGCAGTGCGAAACCGAGAAACAACCCCGACACTCTTTTCGCAGATTAAAAATAATAAAAACTAATAATAAAATAAATAAAATAATTTGTTAAAAAACAAGAAATTCTAACCTAAAAAAATGAACATATCATATGAGAAAACATGTAAATTGATATTACAAACAGTCTAATCATGTTCCAGTTCTTATTTTAGTTCGGTACACTAACTTTCGATAAAGCCGATAAACCGAAACTTAGTGCTTTCGGGGTCTGATTTCCCCTTAAATGAGACATATAGTATTTTAATTGCATAATTTAATGTAGAATTATCATCTGGAATAAATGGGATTGGTTTAATAAGATATTACTTGGAATTATTATCTATTATTGTATGATAGATAAGTAGCGGAATAAAATTTAACAGCAGCGACTTGTGATGAAACCTCAAGGTCATTTCCTTTTGATTAAGTGGAAAATAAAAGCAGTAATTAAACTCTTTTACTATTCAACTAACTAAATTAATTCGATTAAAGTAATTATCTCAATTGGAATTAGAATTTCAATTAATTGGACAAGTTTCGGATAAAAATAAATAAAAGTGTATTATTAGGGTAATCTATATTTTTTTTTCTCAGTGTGTTATTGGGAGGTCTGGACTTGGTTTTTTTCGTGGAGGTTGGGTTTGTTTTGGGGAATTAAAAGTCATGGTTTGTTTTTTTTTTTTTTTTTCTGGAAAGAATTAAAGAGCCGGGGAATTTGTATTTTGATATTTTTATGAAGTGTAAAGAATTTTAATCTTTGTAGGTTCAAACTTCAGGTTATATTTTTTTTAATTTTTTGTGTGTATCCCCCCTGCTGGGCAGTAATTTCTTTTTGTGATTGATTAGTTTGTGGGTATTATGTAAATTTATGTGAATTTTAAAGAAATTTTAAGAAGTTTGGTAAATTAAAAAAAAGTTTTAGGAGTTCATCGTAGGTGTAAATAATTTTTTTTTTAAAAAAAAAAAAAAAAAGAGTTCAAAGTCTAAGGTTAAAAAATAGTTGATAAAATACTATAATAGACGGTTTGCGCTTTCACGAACGTGATTGTTTCAGATTGCGCTTGCACAAACAATTGAATACGAACGATACGAAATAAACAAATGAACGAGAAACATGTCTTGCTCAAAGATGGTAACGTTCCAGTCGAAAATATGTGTGTCTAATGATATCTTTGTATAAAAAATAGTTAGTTGCAAACAAATTACTAACCTGGATGACTAAAAACCTACTGAAAATACCACACGCCGATGAAAAGCAAGATGGATGCCACGCTCGCTTCAAATTGGAGAACAATGCGCATGTGCGAAGTTTTACGCACACTGCGCATGTGCAGAGCATTCGTATTATCAACTAATATACGAACGAATTGAAAAATAAATCTCGTATATTCGTAATACGAATGTTAAATTAAATACGAGATTTATTTTTAAAATCTCGTATTTATTTAACATTCGTAATTAAAAAAATTACGTTCGTGAAAGCGCAAACCGTCTAATAATAAATAGTAGGTAGTACTTGTAGATTTTTCAAAGTGTGGAGTATGTCTTTAAGATTGGAGGAAATCATTAAAATCAAGTAATATCATTAAAAAATCTTTAGAAAAAATCTTCAAAAATCAAGTAAATCATTGAAAATCTTTTAAAAAAATCAAGTAAATCCTTAAAAAATCTTTAAAAATCAACTAAACCATTAAGTTTCTTTAAAACAATCATAAAAATCTTTACGAAATCATGTAAATCTTCAAAAAAATCATGTAAATCTTCAAAAAATCATGTAAATCTTCAAAAAATCATGTGTCTTCAAAAAATCATGTAAATCATCAAGAAATCATGTAAATCTTTATAAAATCATGTAAATCTTCAAAAATCATGTAAATCTTCAAGAAATCATGTAAATCTTCAAGAAATCATGTAAATCTTCAAGAAATCATGTAAATCTTCAAAAAATTATGTAAATCTTCAAAAATATCATGTAGATCTTCAAAAAAAGATGTAAATCATTAAAAATCTTCATAAAAATCAAATAAATGTTCATAAAAATCAAGTAAATGTTCATAAAAATCAAGTAAATCTTCCAAAAATCAAGTAATTAATCCCGGACATGTTTCAAACTCAAGTAAATTATTTTTTTTTTAAATAATTCATTATTAAATTATCAACTAAAATCTTTGCAAATCCAAATCATTTTATCTCGACCTAAAAAAAAATAGATCAAAAATCCAAACAATTTCTTTAACTTTAATCGATCAAATCCCGCTCCCTCATTTCCATGACTTCCCACTCCATCTATATTAAGCTTCCTCCTTTAATACCGTCAGTCCTGAGACATCACCAAGTTACTGTTAACATTCAATGTTTTGTAATAAAAACTTAAGATTGCAACACTCGGGTTACTTTCGTTCACAAAGGCAGATTTCATTGGACGGAGCCAGACAACCGATAATTTCTCGAAAAACGAAACCGAAATTAGAAGTTAAAAAAAAAGAAGAAAAGTGACCACAACATAATCCAAACCCCACCCAAAAAAAAAACAAAACGAAAACTACAAATAAAACGTCATAATGACGTAATCCAATTCCATCTGTTCCATATTTAGCCACAACACTACTACCAGGGGTCGCAACTAACCACACTACATCAAAGTCAAAACACGTCTCAACTCGTACCAGGATTTTCCCTTTCGACTTTCCTATCACCACCACGTGATGTCGCTACCAAATAATAATAACTTCCTCTTTCGCACAAAAAGCAGAAAAAAACCACAAAATAAATGAAAAATATTCTCTGCAGTCGTGTCAACTTGAATAAACAATGCACGTGATGCCCCTGGAATCCCACAACCAATCCCCGAGCTCAAGTGCTCTATGAACCGCACGTGATGCTTCCTCAACCAATGAGCGAGCAGCTTGTTACTAGGGCACACGCTCATTCACTGTTTTTAGTTCATTCCAGTGGAGCCTTCGGTGACAGGTAAGGAGCGAATCATTACCCACTCCAAGCCTCTTTATCGCCATCTTTTTCCTGCCCGATTACCCCGAAAAACAATGCATATCGTGCACAATTTGTGCGGCAACACAACGCTGCGCCGCGACCGTCGTAACACGATCCGCTCGCCCGCATCTGGGCTGGCAACTCGGGGTACCAGTGACGATGTCAAGTGGGTATCGCGGGGCAGGGGCAGGGGCAGGGCCAGGGGTCCTGGGGTGGTGTGAAATGGGATTGTGAGTGGGTGGTATGCGGAGTGGGAGTTGTGTGAGGTGTTTTTCTGGGGTTTGGTGCATTGTTGCGCGGGGATTTGTGCGTTTTGTACGGTTTTGTGAGGCTCTGTGTCAGTGATTTAGGGATGCATTTTAACACTAGGTTGGTGCTCGGTCCCGGGTTTTTGGGGTGAGGTGTGCAGATGGTTAAATTGTTGGGTTAGTTTTATTGTTTAGTTTTTGGATTTTTTTTATTTTTTTATTTTGTTTTTAGTTTTTGGAATTTTTTATTTTTTATGGTTGGTTGGAGGGATGCCAAAAGGAGTAATCAGAGTGCATTTGTATGGTTACTAGGAATAAGTTATATGTGTTTAGTGACATCATTGGGATCATTCACGTGGCTTTATAGTTGTTTTTTTATTTTTGGAAAATTTTTTTTTTATTTTATTTTATTTATTTTTTTTTAGTTGGTGCCAAACAGACTGTCTTCAATGATTGTGGATTGTTGCATTATGTTGAGGTAAATTGTTCTAATTGTTTGTTTGTTTATTTATTTTTGATTTGTTGAGAAGTGAAGGTTGTTATCTGGATTATTAATGCACAGACTGTTGTTGAAAAAGTTTATGATGTGAGTAAAAAGCTGTTGCATGTAGATTGTTTAGATTTTGGGTGAGTATTGCTAAGCATACCTTCACAGCTATTAATTTCATGTTAGAATAACGTTTTTCACATGTTAATTACTCTTTTTTTTTTTTTATTTTTATTTTTTATAGTTGCTACAAGCATTCATACAACTATATTCATTTGGATTGTTTATGGCAACTGTAAAAGAAAGTCGAGATGAACCGAAGACAAGAGACTAAGGGAGGAAGGAAGGGAAGAGGTGCAGGAAATTTGAATAAAAATTTGAATGCCTCACCGCCACTTCCACCGAAAACCCCACAAAATGCTGTCGGTACACGAAAGCCGAGCGCTAGAAGGAAGAATTCAAATGTATCGAATGATAAAGAAGCAGTTACTGAAGTCGGACGTAAATCGGCCCGGTGTCAGATGGCCAAAGAGGACGAAGCGAAGAAAGCAGCTAACATTTGTCTTTCGAATGCTCGAGTATTGAAGAATCCTAAGGATGTCCGGAGGAAAAAAGAGGAATTGAGCGAGCCATCGATGGAAATAAGTCCACTATCCGAGCCATTAGCAGTACCGAAGGCAGTATTGCCCTTGCCACAAGAGACGGTCGTGCCAGTACCTAATAATAATAAAGATATAAATGTAAATACATTGCCTATCGAATGTATCAAGAGGCAGGTACACAAAGTGCCAAAGAAGCGGAAGTATTTGCCAAGCGAAGGTGAGGAAACAGAATGTCCTCTTCAGCTGATGCCGGATCAACCGGTAAATCATATACCCGTCCAACAAATCTCTGTGGTGCAGTATTCACAATCAACAGCTTCGCAGAGCATGGCCATGCATGTTATTCAGGGACCGGAGAATCGCGAGGTTTGCTTTGACAGCGCCGTGCCAGCGGTTTCCCAGATTGAGCAACAATCCTTTAGCAGTTTGAGAAATGATGTTTGCGCAAGTACAATTGACTTAAGTGAGTGGAAAGGCACTAGGTGTCTAGCCAATCGGAACGGTGTGTTCTGCCAAGGCGTGATTAAAGATGTGAAGGACAATAAGCTTGTGGCAGTGCTGTTTGACGGCGAGACCATCCCGGTTTATTTTAGGGATGTGTTGACTAGAAGCAAGTATGATATTGTCAGTGACCACAGTCCATCACCTGGCCAAGTACGCAAAGACATGAGGGTTTGTGCTAGGATCAGTCAGGAGGATCATAGGTTTTTGGAGGGATATGTCGTGAGTGTTACTTTAAAACCGGTGCAATATCAAGTTAAGTTTCGTGAGCATTTCTTGTTACCTGACGACAACCTTAAGTGGGTGTCGCGTGCTAATGTGAGGCTTCTGCAACCGCCCTGGTGGGAAGAGTTGGAGCTGGAATCGTTGGATAAGGAAAGCTCTCATGTGATTGTGCAGGTTCATCCTTCGATCGTTCCTCAGATTGAAATGCCGGTTAACGCCGGGATGGAGTATTACAAGCGGAAGCGGCACGGTGAGAGTGAGGATGAGTCTTCGGAAGATGAACTTAAAAATGAAGCTATTAATTTTGCTACGGTAGATCACTCAATGGACCGGTGTGGATCGCTTACGCCGGGATCAACGGCAACTTACGGTTCTCTCACTCCGCGACAAGGAAGTTGCAAGAAAAGGGATTCTATGCAGAGCCGGGGAAGTAGCACTTCGGATCGAATCAGCAATCCGCGATCACCAGCCATAACACCGCAAAAGTTCAAGAAAGGTGATGTGGTATCGACACCCAATGGCATTCGAAAGAAGTTCAATGGAAAACAGTGGCGAAGACTTTGCTCGAAGGAAGATTGTAATAAGGAATCTCAGAGGAAAGGTTACTGTTCCCGCCATTTATCTCTGAAAGGGAAGAATGTCAGATCTCCATCGCTTACTTTCCCCGGACGGCGGAAAGGAGTCCTCAAGGATTCCGCCTCTGGACGCGAACTGGAATGGGAAGATACTTCTAGGGAGAGTAACATGAGTCCTTTGGACAGGGACAGAGCTTTGGCCAGGAAATTTGATGTCGATGAGACGGAGGCTGCAAACATGCTGGTATCGTTGGGAAATTCCCGGTCGGCTACACCAAGTCATACTTCTGGACCCATCTCGCCAAGAGGCCAGTCTCAGTCTCCATTGCCATCTTTGATCAGGTCTCATCATACATTTACACCGATTGTTAGGCCAAGTATTCCCCAACAGCAGCAAGCACAGCACGCTTTAGTTATTTCACCCACAAAGCAACACGCATGGACAAGCGTAGTTGCCGATTGTCCTAAGCTGGAAATGGCGCATCAAGGTTCAGGAGGTCACCAACAAATCGGGACTGTTTTGAGAGAGGTTAAAGTACAAGAAGGAGTGGATGGACTGTACAATGTGGCTAATAATTGCATGGAAGGAAATAGTGTGCCGGCTTCGGTGGTTGTATCGCGGCCTAACGGACCTTTGGTGAACGAACGAATGAATGTTATTGAACGGAGTCAACAGGGAACCGGTGTAATCACTCACCATCATCGCCATCAGGCCGCCATATTGCAGCAAGCTTTGCAAGCACCTTCTGGTCATTTCAATATTCAGACTTCTCCATCTAGAGTGGATACCGACGGTTTGAATACGCTGATTTACGCTGCTCAGCAAAGAAGGCAGCAAGAGCAACAGCAACAGATGATTAATGAAACCATATTAAAAGAAGCAGAAGTTGAAGCAACATCTGCAGTACAACATCCAACTCCTGCCCACCTCTTGCCTTTAATGCCTATTGGTATAAGCGACCTGGCGCCAAGTGAGGATAACCAGCTCAAATCTACCTCTGGTAAGTCAATCATTTTTTTCAATCTACTGGTCATTTTGGGTGCACTAAACTCTATCTACCAACTCTTGCACAAAACTCCCATTGGTTAATGGCGTATGCATTGTACTGAAAGTATATATTGTGGTATCTTATTTTAATCTTTTATTCGAGCCGAGTCGAAAAATCATTGCTTCGTAGTCGAAAAATGTGCATGTCATTGTTAACAAACGAAAACGCTCGTAAAATATTAAAACAAATTATTTACATTTGGGTTTATGTATTGTTACGCACATTTTTTGGCTAAGAAACAATGATTTTTCGACTCAGCTCGACTAGAGGATTAAAATAAGATTGCACAATATATACTTTGAGTACAATGCAAAAAAGTTAATTGTTGGATAGATTTGACACTTATTGTACAATGTTTGAGGTATCTTGGAAATGGGATATGACTTTCAGGAAGATACTAAATTTGTTCCAAGTTTTTCCAAATGGAGTTTAATGAGGGCATTTAAATTGCATAAACAAGATCCAGTTAACATTATTATTTTTTTATTCTAAGAATAACATGCAAAAGAAGTGTGTCATTAAGTTGAGTAATTTAAGGAGAAATCTGGTTTTATACTGAATGAGGTTTGTTAACTCTTTCAGTACCATTCACATAGTATTACAAAGAAATGATTAAAATGCAGTCAAGACTGTTTGTAAATGGATTTTTCATGCTTTATAAGTTTAAAAAAATAATCAAGGTTCTTGTTAGTCCTTGACAACATGTTAATGAATTTATTTATCCTTGTGGTGGATTTTGGTATTAGGAATGGGTATGACTTATTGGTATGTTATAGTAATTGGTTGTCACCAAATATTAATGATGTTATCTTATTATTGGGTTTTTAAAGGAGAAAAGTTAACATTGATGAAAAAAGAAATAATTTGTAATTTATTCAGTTTGAAGGCTCAAATAGCTGAGCTGTTTGGTCCCTGGTCCAAGGGCCACAAAATGGTCTAAGGAGTTAATAATTTACTTTTTCTAGGACTCGGATGGCTTTCACTTTGTCTTAAGGCCTAAGAGTGTCAAGTTTTTTAATTTGCATCTAAGAAGGCTGAGATTTCTCCTGGATTTGATGGGACCCAAAGGCCGAAACTAATAGACAGTTTGCGATTTCTCGTACGAGATTTATTTCATTACGAGAATGCCAAAATAACGAGATTTTGTTAAATATATCGTCAAATGTATTCTCGTTTCTTTGAACGGTTTCGATCGAGATTTTTCAAAAATCTCGTTTCAATTTTTCGTGTGCGCACTGCATAGAATCACAACAATTGCCAAAACTATTTCTTCTGGATTTGATGGGACTCAAATCCCAGAATTTGGAATTTTATGAGGCCCTAACCTGTGATTTTTATGTCTGGCCTTCGATAATTAAATAACTAATTTAATTTTAACTATACTTCGTTCACGGAATCTTGAGCTATTTTTTTTTTACTTCTACATTGGATAATTTCTGCTAACTGACCTGTATAACTAATTCTTCTAGTTGTCATGGAAACAAAGTCTCATATTGGTCCCTAATTTTCATGACAAAGGGAAAGAGATACCGATTATTAAACAGTAATTATTCCATTTAGAAGTAAAAAAAATTTTAGTTCGAGATATATAATTGTCTCCCGCAGCGTTGCGGCTAAAATTAAACTGCTCGACATGTTTTCCAAATGTTCCTATATATTAATGCACGTGTCAAGACTAAACTCTATTTAACAATTCGTGCACGAAACTCTCATTGGTTAATGACCTATGCATTGTACTGAAAGTATATATTGCGGTATCCTATTTTAATCCTCTAATTGAGCTGAGTCGAAAAATTATTGTTTTGTAGTCCAAAAATGTGCGTGCCATTGTTAACAAACGAAAACGCTCGTAAAACATTTTAAAAAATTATTTACATTTGGGTTTTTCTATTGTTGCGCACATTTTTTGGCTACGAAACAGTGATTTTTCGACTCAGCTCGACCAGAGGATTAAAATAAGATACCACAATATATACTTTCGGTACAATGCAAAAAAGTTAACTTTTCAGTTTCGTGCACGAATTGTTGGATAGAGTTTATTTCAATTCAAGATCTTCTACAGAATGACGAATGGAAAGACAGAATTTTTTTTAAATTTTAGGATTTTAGGATAAAATTTTATTTATTAATTTTGATGCAATAGGCGATTTTATCTTTTGCAACAATCGTTTTTAGTGTGATGTGGTTTGTAGATCAAAACATCTAACCGAAGAACTCTAATATTGTTAAACTATCTATAATAACTTTGGCATTGGGCCAACTATTTATGATACTAATAACTTTACAACAATTTATATATTAAAAAGTAATATATATATATATATATATATATATCAACCTTTTTATTGATAAATATTTTTTCAAAACAGGGTGGATTGACCTGGCAGCTGTTCAATGTGTGTTCACAAAGCACGAATGGGAATGGTATTTGAGCAGCAGGGAATACAAACATCGATAACTTTTTTTTTTTTTATTTTTTCATTTTTAATTTATGGTGATGATGAACTTTTAAATAAACACAAGTTTCTCATTAATTTTTATCATCAATTGAGAAAGATTTTAATGAGAAATTTTAATAATATATTATGTTAAATGTGGAATTATAAATTCTTTAGAATTTTATGAAGATGGGTATATGGTTTAAATTTTTTTTTTTTTTTTTTTTTTTTTTTTTAATTTGATTAATTTTTGGGTGTTATAAATGTGGGGTTTTATTTTGTTTTTGTCGGATGTATGGAAATGAGTTGGAATTTTAAGTTTGTACAGATGGTTTGTTGTCAGTATAGTAACCGGGGTAATGAACGATTAGAGATGATGGTCAATGTTATGAAATTTTAGGAATTAGCGAATCTGGTGGTGAAATGTGGTTTTCTGGTTGACCAAAATGGGTTTTTATTATTTGATGCTATAATGTCAGTTTGGAGAGTCGATTAATAAATGAATTTTTTTTTTTAAAGCCAAGTTGTGTTTATCAAAGATGGATCAGTTTATTTAAAAATTGTCGGTGTTCCACAAAAAAAAACAACTTATCAAAGATTTTCACATTTTTTCTTAAAATTTACTGAATTTTTTTTAATTAATGTGAAATTTACCAAAAAATTCTTTTAGTACATTGACATTAATTTATTAAAATTTACCAATAAATTCTTTAGTTTACCAAATTTTTTTTAGTGCATTGAAATACATCAAAAAAATTTCTTAATAATTGAAAAGTATCAAAAAAAACTATATACTGAAAGTTATTCAAAAAATTTTCCAAATTTATCCAAAATGTATCCTGAAACTACCATTTGTTGTAAATTAATAAAAAAAATAAAAAAAAATTATTAAATTTTTAATTTTGACAAAATTTTTATTAAATTCTTACATTTGTTAAAATTTATCATTAAAAATCTAAAAACAAATTGTCAAATGTTTAGAAATTTACAGTTATAAGATGGCAATAAAAAATCAGAGACTTACTATGTTGCATACAAAATACAGTATTTAGATTACAGGGAAGTGACTAACCAAAATTATACTTTTTTTTAGGTAAACAGGATTAAAGTTTGCAATATTATCTTCCTGTTATAACTACACTGTGTGGGAAGCTGAAAGTTGCAAATGAAGCTAGTGACACTAGACATTTGATCAATAAGTCAAACGTGGATGAAGTGACGTGTGTCTGCACATATTTCCCAAAACATGACTGTGCAATGCACACCATTACTAACTTTTCAAATAATAAATTTTTTAAAAAATTTTGGTTTGGTTTTTCCCCAAGTGTAAATTTGGGAAAACACCTTTTTACATTCCTCAAATTGATTGATAGACAAATAAAAAGTGAATATAAAATTTCCGATTTTTTTTTCTGTTTCTTTTTCTCTTTTTCTTGGTCTTATTTTTTTCCTTACTTTGTATTCAAGTTTGTGTTCACATTTGTCTTCTAGTTTTGCTGTTATTAGACAGTTTGCGATTTCTCGTACGAGATTTTTTTTATTACGAGAATGCCAAAATAACGAGATATTGTTAAAAATCTTGTCACATGTATTCTCGTTTGAAAGATCTCGGTCGAGATTTTTTAAAAATCTCGTTTCAAATTGTCGTGTATACGACTTGATTTGCGCATGCGCACTGCGTACAATACAACAATTGTCGTGAAATTCTGCCGCCATTTTCCCTCCGCTTCGGCTGCAATGTTGCCAAATTTGTGTCGATTTCAATATCTCAGGTTAGTTTTTTTTATTAGTCAAACACCTTGCACAAACCACAAGCCTAATACTTAGGCTTAATTTGTGATAAGGTGTCTAGTTCTGCTAAAAATTGTTGCCGCCGATTTGTGTGTCGTATGTAACACGTTTCGTGACAAATCGCAAACACACGATACGACATTTTATTAACGAGATTTAAAAAAACGAAGTTTTCAAAAAATTTCGTTTTTTTTATCTCGTTTTCAGTCTCGTACGAGAAATCGCAAACTGTCTATTGTTTTAAAATGTGTGAGATGTTTGCTTATGGTATATATAAAATACAAAGTAGTTTAATTAATTGCAGTGTGCTATCAGCAAATTTTTACTCTCATGAATGCTTCTTTATTGTCTCAAGGTTTTTATTTTTTAGATGCAGTACTACAAGACAGATTAGTGTTTTCTATGCAACTTATTGTCCTGGATACAGCTTTGCTAGAAAGTTGATAGGGACAGTTGGGAATCTTATTGCTCCATTCATGTGCTTCATTAATTAGATGACGTCAAATTTCCCAATCAATCATTTCACTGTTACTTTGGATTATAGTTTTACCACTCAAAGTATTTCATCGAATAGAAGTTGTGACGTGTATTTGAACGCGGCCTATGTTCGAAGGCGACTTTTATCAAAAGTTATCGTGAAATGAGCGGCCTGTGATGAAATAAGCTTCTGTTTGAAAAAAATATGGTGTATAATTGTGACCCCCGGTCCCCCGACTGACCACTAGGCGTCTACTTGTCAACTGACATTTACCCCTTTCGGTCAGCCAATCGCTGATCTCTATTTTCTTATCACTTGTACATATATTCTACATTTAATAAAATCGCCATTCTGGCTTAAAAAACCTTAATTAACGTTTCTCCTCGCTAAAACCTACAAATTCGTAGCTAACAATAATATTCATTAATGATCGACTGTTTTACAGCTTTGACACAAGGGGTCTGACAGTCAAACCTAACATAGACTTACAGATGGTGGTTAGTTATTGCCATCTGCATATAACTGCATAATCACATGTACTGCCACTTGGAAAAGTTGAACATTGAAGACAAAAGTGACTTTTTTATAGCTTTTATATTGTTTCTATGATGTGTTTTCCGAAGTGTATACGGCGCTTCGCATGAGAATATCGGAGATTAGACAAAATCACGACTTGAGCTGACATTCGATATTGAAAAGCGAATAAAGCCTTCTTTTCTTCTTCAGATGGTGACCAAAGATTCATTCTATCAATTTATTTTGTTTGTGGTTTATTTTTTTTTTCTTAAAATTAACAATTTTAAAATGATTTTAAAATGACAATTATACAGACACGTCAGATAAAGATTATAGGAGACCTTTTGTCGCATCTCCGCAACATCTTCAGCTATACTTTATTAGTTAACAAATATCTTCTTCCTTAAAATACGAGAAATAAATATTTTTTTCTATAACTGTACAAACAATGGTAAACAATGGTGCTATGGGATATCAGATAGAATTGTCTGTTAAGAGAAGAACATCTTGCTTCGATCTAAGAAAGAGGTTTAGGATTTATGAGTTGAGTTGTCTGATAGTAGATTTTTTTTCATCTTTGTTTACTAGTTGTTGAAATTAATGGAGTCTGAGAAGTTTATTTTTTTTATTTTTTTCTTCTTCTTCCCTCTATTCTATCAGCTTAGTCCATTATGATTTTTTTTCCCCATTTTCTTTTAACTGGACATGACATTGACAGATGAGAATGTGACTTGAGTTCTTGTATGGAATGATGCAGCCTACATGTGTTCACTGTGTGCCTTGGATTGGGGACCTGTGATTGATGTAGAGGAATTTACCAGGTGGCAGTGTCTGTGGCTGGCACCAGGCTGTCTGTGCTCAGTGGAATTTTTTATCTGATAAAACTAAGTCCGAAGTTAAAATTCCATTTGTTAACAGGTTGTCAACACTACTTGAGAGTACACATTAACAAAGATATCAGTAACTGAGATATCAATTTTATGTAGAAAAATTATATTTTATTATGTGCAATGCTATCTGAACTGTGATTATTATTTAATTATTTAATTATTTAACAATAGACAGTTTGCGATTTCTCGTACGAGATTTATTTCATTACGAGAGTGGCATAAAACGAGATATTGTTAAAAATCTCGTCCTTTTGTTTTAATGGTTTGACGAGATTTTTGAAAAATTTTCGTTACACATTGTTGTTACTTTTTTCTCTCGTACAACAAATCGCAAACTGTCTATTGTCGTTAATCTTTTGTCGTGTACGAGAAATCGCAAACTGTCTATTAGAATCTTCGTTTAATGAACTTCGAACTTATTTGAACTCAATACGAGCCTTTGTTTTCATAAAAACTGGAGAGTTATACAGATCAGTTAACAGAAATTAGCCAATAGACAGTTTGTAAATTCTCGTACGAAATTTTTATTATTACGAGACTTGTATTATTACGAGATTTTATTAAAAATCTCGTGATTTCATTTTTCGTTCCAACACTCTCGGACGAGATTTTTGAAAAATCTCGTTTCAAATTGTCGTGTATACGACTTCACTATACGCATGCGCACTGCCTACAATCACAACAATTGTCGTGAAATTCTTCTGCCATTTTCCCTCCGCTTCGGCTGTAATTTTGGCAAAGTTGTGTCGATTACACTATCTTAAATTAGTTTTTTAATCAGTCAAACACCTTGCACAAACCACAAGCCCAATAATTAAGCTTAATTTGTGTAAGGTGTCTTGTTTTCCTAAAAATTGCTGCTGCCGATTTAAATGTCGTATGTAATGTGTTTCGTGACCAACCGCAAACACCGATACGACATTTTATTAACGAGATTTTTAAATCTCGTTTTCGGTCTCGTACGAGAAATCGCAAACTGTCTAATGTAAAAACAATCAAACTCTTTTGTATTCAGTCTTTCTTCAAAATATAAATATAAAAACTCGAGTTTGTGTTTTGCTGGGAGTCCTGGGTATGACATACTGTATAGTGGTCTAATGCACTGGCACAAGCAGTCTGTTCAGCTGGATTTTGCTATATGTCATGTTTCAACGATTCCAGAATAGACACTCATCATGGCTGTAGATAAAAGAGATGATTATAGAAGCCGTTTCTAAGAAACAGCTGCACCTAATGCAAGCATAGCTGCAATCAGCAACAAAGTCATCTGGGACTTTCATTACAAGAAGTAACATGAAAGCTTTGCGAAGAATTCTTCGCGACGAATAAAAACATTGACAACTTTAGCGAAGTAATGCTACAATTACACCAATATTTTCCCAAACCTTAAATTGGCTATTCTATAGGCACTATACAGACATTTTTTTCTCTTCTTGGAAAGTTAAAAAGGAAAGTAAAGTTCTGTAGAAAGGATCAATATTTTTTTCTGGGAGATCCATGTCGCTGAATGGATGAAGAGAACTTCCTGGCAACACCAACTGATTGAATGTAGTGTTGCTATGGCAACTATGAGGTGTCAATTGATGCTAAGTTTTTTATATTTCAAACAATAAAATCTTCTCCAGGTCTTATCCATATAACTGTGGTGATAAAAAAAAATGACACAGCATTCAACATGATGCACTCAATGAGCTTTATCCATCTGAATCAAGCGTAATGGTTTATGAAAGCTTTTGGTCTGTCCTCAGCACACTTTCCTGGATGAAAATATGTTGGGACTAGTGATAAAACCTATCCCCTGTGTGCCTTGACTTTATCCAAACCACTGTATAGTGGTTGCTCCTTGCTCTTTGAGTGTATGGTGCTGCTAGAAGTTGTATATACACATGTAGGTTCATTAAATCTCCTTGATGTTGGTTTATAATAAAGTGAAGTGCTGGAAAGTTTTTTCTGTCCCAGAATTCTGTCCCATTGATTTATTTTTCTTCTTCTTCTTATTATTATTATTAATTATTTTTTTTTGGTAGAGTTTAAAATGTGGTACAGGAGATCAGCAAAAGTTGGAAAAGCAGTTTGCTATAAATGGAAATTGGGAATTTTGAAAAGTTTGTTTAGGTGGTTTTATGCTTTTAGTTTTAGCATGTTTGTTGTGAAGTTTTTGCTTTTTGTTTTGTTGTAAATGTTTATAAATATTTTTTTTTAAGTTTCCTTTTTGTATGGTTACACTTGCACATGGTTAGTGTATTTGAGTATTGACAGTTGTGAAGGTTGTGAGTTTATTGAGTTTAAAGTGTAGATGTGAAGTGTTATTTAATGGGTTTTGTTGGCAGAATTAATAATTTTTTTTTGTTGCAAATGTTAAAGGGTGAATTAAAGGTGATTATGCAATCTGTGTAAGTAAAGTTTAAACTTGCAAATTGTTAAACCTGCATTGAAATCTGGGGAAACAATTAATAGAAAATTTAAAATTAATTTTACAAAATTTTATAAACAAATTTAATGAATTTTATATGCAAAACAAAAAAAATAAAGAAAAACTTACAAAATCTCTTAAAATGACCTACAAATTATTGGTTATCAGTTATACAATGATTTAAAGTTTTGTTTTCACTATATTAAATCCTCTGAGTGAAATAACATGTTTAAACAAGGATTTTCTTAGACACAGGATGTGTCCATCCCACTTTGTCTGACATCAGCAAATATCACTATGTGAAATGTAGGTTCAAGGGCAGTTTACTCACTTTTTTATTTCTCAGAACTGAGTAACAAAATTGTTCTTTGAAATAATTTTTATAGTAATTAAAAACAATTGATAATTTTAAGCTCAATAAATTACAAAATATTTGCATATTTTCATTGATTTTTTTCTTCTCCTTGAAAACAATAATATTGATGACATTAATTTCCACTTTCATGAATAACAAGTTGGTAGGGATGATAATAATTTATTTTAATTTAAAGGAAATAAAGTTCAACGTCTAAAGGTCTAGAAACTGCAACTTTGCTACAACACAATTAAAAAAATTTACCATATTCCCTCTCTTTGTGCGGTACAACCCCCGGTCATAAGTTTAGAAAGTGATTGTAAAAAAAACTTGTTTGGAAAGGCAAAACTTCAAAAAAACTCATCTAAATAATGTTAATAATGTTAATTAATGTTAAATATGTTTATTCTTAAATACTATTTTTTCAGAATTTTATGCAACATTAAACAGGCAAAAAAAATAATACAAACAAATGTAGAAAGGGCAAAAGTTTGGAAATTCATTTTTTCCTGGGCAAAAGTTTAGAAACTGTAGAAAATTTGCTCGAAATTGTTATGCAAGCGTTTTATTAATGCTAAATCAAACCTTTCAAACAAGAATACATGTAACGAGATATTTAACGATATCTCGTTATTTTGGCATTCTCATAATAGACAGTTTGCGATTTCTCGTACGAGACCGAAAACGAGATTTAAAAAAGAAAACTTTCAAAAAAATCTCGTTTTTTAAAACTCGTTAATAAAATGTCGTATCGGTGTTTGCGGTTGGTCACGAAACACATACATACGACATTTAAATCGGCAGCAGCAATTTTTAGGAAAACAACACATCTTACACAAATTAAACCTAAGTATTGGGCTTGTGCAAGGTGTTTAACTGATTAAAAAACTAACCTGAGATAATGTAATCGACACAACTTTGCCAAAATTACAGCCGAAGCGGAGGGAAAATGGCGGCAGAATTTCACGACAATTGTTGCGATTGTAGGCAGTGCTCACGCGCAAGTGAAGTTGTATACACGACAATTTGAAACGAGATTTTTCAAAAATCTCGTCCGAGAGTGTTGGAGCGAAAAATGAAATCACGAGATTTTTAATAAAATCTCGTAATAACACAAGTCTCGTAATATAAAAATCTCGTACGAGAAATCGCAAATTGCCTATTATTACTTTTTACGTCACTGATTCGAATTTTACGGCAGGCCGGAGAAAAGGCTAGTTGTTAATTTGTAGAAATCTGGCCAGACTCGCTTTGACCGGAATGCCGGAATGCCGCACAAAGAGGGGGCGTGCGGTATTGATTTATTCAATGGGCAAAACTCACCTCTTATTACTACTTAATTGCAAAGGTATTAATTAAATTATAGAAACAGACTTATGATTGTACGTAAATTATATTTCTGAACAAGATTAAAATTAACACCGGTATAGACATTTGAATTTTATTTTAATGAAAAAGTAATGCCAATGTTGATCCATGCTAATCCAGCAAAAGCATTAAAGCTCTGTCATGAGTTCTTGTTCAAAATGTTTAACAATCTATTTTACCAGGAAAATATTCAAAATAAAGGATTTAAGAGGTTGATTAGCAACTTACCACTGAAGAAGACTGGCAAACAGTCGAAAAGCCTATGGTTTAATAAATTTTGGGTGGTTTCATAAATGTCATTATAGAAAATATTAAAAATTCAACTGAATGTGATATACACAGTGACATTGATGTTGGAAATAGAAAAATAAAGGTTATAGCACTTTGTCGTGGCGTGTAGTAGGAGGTGTATATAGAACGGCATCACATCTCTCATCAGACTGAGCCAACTATTTCTCATTTTAGGTTAGACGATCAATACCTTGGCTTGTCACTTAGTTTTCTGCTTGTTTATTAGTATGTTGATTGTAAAAGCGGTGTCGAAGAAAAAGATTTCTGTCTGTGGTAAAGTGATGGTCATTTATACTTTATTTATACTTTTATTGCAGATAACAAAAAAAATTGAGTTGTTCTACTTATATTTCACAATTGTGAATGTAGTTTGTATTCTGAATGAGTTGCACTACTTTTATTCACTCACTCAGACACAATTCATTCAGGTGCTAGTATGTTTGGCATTTTTCCAATAGGCTGTTTGTTAGATTATTGCCATGTGGTGTAACTGGTGTTGTATTATTTGAAAAGAATTTCTTTTCATTGATTAAGGAATAATGAATGATTGATAGATAGATAATAAAAATAAAATTTGTTTTGTTTATTTTTAGGGTGGAATGACTCCAGATCCATTCCAGTATTTCCATGGCACTCTCTGGTGCCTTTTTTGACCAATAATAGGTCAGCATCTCCTTGTAGTGCCCCACCTTCATTGACAGCAGAGCCTAGTTCTTCAAATAATCCAATATCTAATGATTCTGCTGGACAGGATCAAGGTATAATTTGTTGTTTTAATACCTTTTGGTTTAATTTGGGATTATTTTACAATGGACATCTTCAACAATCACAAGACAGAATATTATGAAAAGATTTGCCAAGAATGTTACAAGATAAGGTAACATTTGGCATCAACATGTCAAATGCAGACTGTAGTCCTGATCATAAACTACAGGATGATCAAGTGTTGGACCGTTCCTAGTGATACAAAATTTTACATATTCAAATGGATGTAACAATATTTTAAAATATTTTATGAATCCAAGTGTCTAACTTAGTGATGAAACTGATTTTGATTGGCAGGACATAATAAATTCTTTAAGTTAAATTTTTAATATTTTGTTAGTTATTATGAGAACACTAGCGGTAATGCTAGAAAATTGTCTGCTGCAGAAAATTTTGAGTGTAAAAAGCAGCAGTGTTTACAAATTGCCTTCCTTAGCTGGCATCCATTTTTAAATTCTACTTTTCTGCACTTTTTGCCCACTTTTCAGTCCACAGGTGGGACCCAACGACAGAAAAACATACTTTTCTCTCAAAATTTTCTGCAGCAGAAAATTTTCTGTCTGAGTTTCTGCCAAGTGGGAACCTAGCGTAACTCGTCAAAAATGACGGTTCGTTTTCAGTCGCCCTTGTGTACCATCAAATGCGTTTGATCTGCGGTCCCCGAAAACCTGAAAACTAATCTTGCTCGTTGCGCTTTGCTAGATTAGTCCTAACATCTGCGGCGGCTAACCTAGCCTTAACTGGTTTAAATATGCGCTCAAACAGACACATCATTGGATTGCACACGCATGAGGATTGGGTGTTGTCACGTCCGTGTGCCGCTGTTGTAACAACACCAGCAAACTGTCACACATTGCAATGATCGAGTTATTGCAATGAGGTTTGGGCATTATGACATTGTTGCAGAAACTACTGTATTGATTTTGTCACTGCGCTTGCCTTACACTAAACATAGCTCGCTGATTAAGGCAATATATTTGAAATATTTTAAAGCAAATAAGAAAGATTTGTTTTTCTTTGTTTATTTTTGAAAATTTCATTCAGAACAGCATAAAAATCATGTTCCGTCTTTTATTAGATTTTTAGCAATCAAATTTAATGTCAGTAGATATAGCTCCAGCTTCTTGTCAGGTGGGATTTTAATTTTAACAGCTGTTTAATGCTTCACACTATGAACTTGTGACTGAAATGTGAAAATGCACAAAATACTTCTACAGAGTTAACAGGCAAAAACATCTGGCAATGTAATTAAAACTGAAAGATTAGATATAGTACAAGAGAACTGTCATTACTTCTCAGAAGCGGGACTGGAATCAGAACTAATGATTACAGAATCCAGTTTAGCATGTACTGGTACCATTTTTGGGAATTTGTGATATTACAACAGCAAGAGAAGTTCAAATAATGACATTAACTGGCTTCGAAATTAATAATATTGTTATTTATAGTTCTCCTTGCTGATCAAGATGATGGCGACGATGACGTGTTTGTATCGAACACCGATTCCGAAGATGTTTTAACGTCTGCTAAAAGAAGATCACAGTCTCTTAGCGCATTACCTGCCAAAGAGGAACCCAAAAGTCCAAGAAAGGTAAAATTGGAATTCTCGAGCCGTATCAAGCCTAAACTCCATCTCCAACACATTGCGACAAACTCCCATTGGCTAGAGCCTGTTTGCTTTGCACATTACCGTATAAGTCGAGGATTTTTGGTCGACTTATTTTTTAATACTTAAAATGGCTATTGATTGACACTTGTATAAATCGAACCAAATAAAAATAAAATTTAGGGGGTTGATTTATACGTTTTTTGACCCGTTTTAAGTCAGAGTCGACTTATACGCAGGTCGACTTATACACGAGTATGTACGGTAATATGTAAATGCATAAAAACTACCATTTATGGACGATTTTATGGTTTATGATTGTTTATGCTCTTTTATGGTCATTTTTCGAATTATTTTATTAAGTGCATTAAACAATTGCCGGGAAAAGGCTCTAGCCAATGGGAGTTTGTCGCAATGTGTTGGAAATGGAGTTTAGTTCACATTACGACTCAAACTGAAAATTGAAAAAAAGCAGTAAAAATTTTACCGCTGAACTAAAAACTGTTTTAAGTTTAGGTATTTTCTGTCACAGAAAATGAAAATAAAATGTTGTATTTTCAGTCTTAGTGTCAACCTGGCATCCAACTGCAGTTTTGGAAAGTCACAGTTATTTATGTAAATTTGTATTTTCAGATGAAAGACAAAGATCACATACGGCGACCGATGAATGCCTTTATGATATTTAGCAAAAGGCACAGGGCTTTAGTTCATCAACGACACCCGAATCAAGACAATAGAACTGTAAGCAAAATTCTTGGAGAATGGTGGTATGCGTTAAAACCCCAAGAGAAGAAAAAATATCATGATTTGGCTTTTCAAGTTTGTACTGTTTTTTTCTCCTAAATTTATCACATTATTAATAATTTTTAATTTCAGGTGAAGGAAGCACATTTTAAGGCACATCCTGATTGGAAGTGGTGCAGTAGAGACCGGAAAAAGTCGTCAACAAGTAGCTCTCAGACAAAAGACAATCGGCAACGGTTTAGTTCTACCGACGAAAACTGCCCAGTGTCGCAGCTTAATGCGGGGCCAGTAAGAAATCAGTCCCAGAGTTCTTTACCAGCAGGACCAACCACATTGAAAAGTCAATTGCCACAAGAAGTTATCGAGGTTAGTTTAACACCATTTTGCCATTGCTAAAGTTGTCTTATGCTGGGCGCAGACATGCAGTGATTCGCGTCGCATTCGAATCGCGGATGGCTCTGTGCATGCGCACATAACGTCACTTCCATCGCGCGATCAAAAAATGTACTTTTGAAAAAAGTACAGCCACTGTGTACTTTTTCACAGGCGATGCAAATCGCATCCAATGGAATGCGAGTATTGCATCACATGTTCTAATTGCTCCATTTTGTTTGTTTTTTTCAACAAATGTTCCAAAATATTTGTCACAGCAACAAATATTTTTGGAACAATAGATTCGCGCCAAGTCTGCTGTAGCAGAGGCGATAGACTGTCGCGAATCGCGGGGCAAAATTGCTAGGCGACGCGAATAGCTGCATGTCTGCGCCCAGCATTATGCTGGATTCTCACCTGCGGTAAAATCCGCGCGATTTTATTGCGTTTTGCGGTTTTTTAAAACTTATTTTGCTTGAAAATTGTGCTATTTTTAAAATTGAAAATGTTTCTAGGTTCCCACATGCAGCAAAAACACAGAGAAACCTAGAAAAATTTTCAATTTCAAAAATAGTGCAATTTTGACGTTAGTTTTCCGCGCGGAATTCGCGCGATAAAGCGGAAAAATCGCAAGTGAGAACCCAGCTTTATGCTAGGCACAGGCATGCAGCGATTTCGCATCGCGACCGATCGCTGCTGCCTCTGCGCACGTGCCAAAACGTTACTTTCGTCACACAACAGAACCGCCGTTGTGTACTTTTTGCCTGGCGATACAAATCGCATCCAATGAGATGGGAATATTTTATCACGTGTTCCAATTGCTTTTTGAGTTATAATTAGAACAAACAATTGCTTCTCGATTCGCGCCTAGTCTGCTGTAGCAGAGGCGATTTCTATTGCGAATCGCAGGGCGAAAATGCCAGGCAATGCGAAATCGCTGCATGTCTTCGCCCAGCATTACTGCTCGCAAGGAACAAGAATATTGAACACTTCTACCATTTATTTTGTCTTCTGCCTGTTGTGGTTGGGTTTTCTCCAGACACTCTGGTTTCCTCCCATCAACTAATAAAACTTGGTCTGTGTTAATGATTCACTGTGGAACCCTTGAAGTGAGGATGGAATCATTAAAATGCGCTTTGTATTAGAGTAGCTATGCTGGACATATGGGACTATAAGACTTGGGGAATAATTTACTTGGTTGAAGAAAGGTGATGAAGTGGGTCGTCGGTTAGCAAATAAAGTTTATTAACCATTTATTTTTTGTTTCTATAGTCGAAAGACGAATCCAGCAAAACAAATTCACCTCGCGATGTACCTCTGTCAGTTGCTGACGGCAAGCCAGCAGCTCCACTACTTAATCAGCAGAGTGTAATAACTCAGAATGATTCTAAAACTGTAGGCAAAATTACAACACAGGAGAGGAAAAGTGCTATGTCGGACGAAACAAGCGATGATGAGCGAATGATTATATGTGAGGATGAAAATGAGGAGGTGGAAGTTGCCATAGACTTAAAATGTAAAGAGAAAGTGACCGAAAGTGATACTGATAGCTTGTCTGAAGAAGAGCCTTTAATTGAGAACAAAGCGTTTCCGCAGCAACGTTTCTCTCCCGTGATGAAGCCGTCTCTTGCCTCAACTATTACCTACAGGCCAAAACCGATCAAGGCAAAGCCGAGTCCCGGTAGCCAGTCCGAGTCTACTTTTCAATATCCTGGGCCCAATTCTGTTGCCAACTTCCAACCCACAGGGTCTGTGTTTCAGGGAGTTCTGCAGTCTCCCAAGATGAGAGTTGACACGGCCAACAACTTGACCAGGAAAAGTCAGGAATACCACAATGTGTCAAAAACTGTGATTTCAAGTGCAAAAACAAGTAGGAATAAGGAAAGTCAGCTTATCAATAAGAACCACTTGATTTCCAATGCTGAATCGAATAACCAAGTTCGGATAATTCAAAGCCTGCCGTTTGTGATACCGGAGAAACAGAATGTCATCATCGACAACCGGCCGGTGAACCAAATAGATAACAAAATGAATAAAGGAGATAAAAGTTGTGGCTCTTTTCTTTTGGTACCATCTCAAATGACAGTCTGCGGTAACTTAACTACACCATCTGCGTCCAACTTAGTTACCCAGAGCGTTAACCCAACTTTTACGACTACTTTTCGAAGCATTACCACTCCCTTGCCGATAGCTTCGAGACAGGGCAGCATTGTCGAAGGAACAAGAATAGTCGATTCTAGTGGCATGAAAAATTGCCCACTACCAAGAGTACCTCTACCTAAAAGTCCTATTGGTACCATCATAGTGCCCAACTCAACAGCTTACAGTATGGCTATAACGGCTATAAACCCGCCGACGGTTGTTTCGAATGACAAGTCTAAGACTATTAAGGGGGATGAGGCATCCGAAAAGCTTTCTCCCAACCAGACAACGGTGTTGACAAACATGGTTTTAAAATCTCAGCGTGGTCCTCCAATAAATGCTAATCCTGGTCAGATTCCTATTGGCGTTGGTCCACAAGTGATCGGAAGGACTCCAGCACCATTCCAGTATTTTCTTTCGCCGTTAACACATCAGTCTAATGTTGAAAGCCGGGTTATACCAAATAGCAACATTCACCTGACGATTACCGGACAACCAGCAGCACCGGAGAATGGAAATAAGATTCATTATTCTGCACTACCGGCCACTAAAATGATGGAAAATGAGAATCGGTCGACAAAAGGCGTGATTGTTACCAAGTCTCAGGGTGTATCTGTTATAACTCAACAAGTGGTGGCTTTGACTCCGACCCAAATCCATATTGCTGCGCCAACAACTTGCCAAAGTGCTGCAATGTTAATGCCACCTTCCCCCAGATACTCTTGTCCAAGCGAAATCTCTCCGACATCTCAACCTAATGTTAACACTAGGTTACAGAACTGTAGCTTACGGAATGGTGACCCCGTTACCGAAAAGGTAATTGTGGGGAATATGGGTAAGGTGAGCTCTTCGGTGGAAAGTTTGACTCCGGCACCAAGTCCAAGTTATCTGGACAAAGATCAGGGAAATGTTCATATGTCCTATAATTGGATTTCTCATGAAGATAAGAATGAGACTGAATTGAGTCCAATTGAGGATCATAAGCACAAGGAAGAAGTGGGGGAAGAGAAAGGAAAAGAAGCGAAACCACAGCGATCATGCAAGGGGAAGAGATATAAGGAAATAGTAGCGGAAGGACTGATTATTGGGAAGAGAGATAGGAAGTCAAGCAAAAGTAATGGAGGTACTGAAGATTTAGAATCAAGTCCACCTATGTTGGAAAATGCTAAGAATTTCTCATCTGAGCAACAGCATTTCATTCTCGCCCCAACTCCGGCCCAGCTGGGCAGAGCTCCTGGCCAGCTAAACCAGAGACGAACATCCAACGGTAAAAAAAGTGCCGATTATTGGAATAGGCAGTGTTGGCTCCGCTACCGCTACAAGTAGCGGCGCTACCGGTAGCGCCGCTAGTATTTCGCTACTTTTTATTTTAGAGTAGCGAGTAGCGAAAAATCGCTACTTCTTCAATAAAGTAGCGAAAAAAGCAATATTTTTCGCTACTTTACTTGTACTGTTTTACAGTGACGTAATACTTGAATACTGTCATAATACTAGCCAATGGTTAGTATTATGACAGTATTCAAGTATTACTACACTGTATGTCGTTATTTTTCATTAAAAAATAAGTAAAAAGTAAAAAAAAATTAAAAAAAAAAGAAATTTTTTATCAGAGAAGTAGCAAAAAGTAGCGGAAAGTAGCGGACGGTAGCAGAAAGTAGCGATAGCGACATATCGCTACTTCCTAATAAAAGTAGAGGTAGCAATTGCCGCTACAAAAATTAGTACCGCTACAGTAGCGGTAGCGGTAGCGCGCTACTATTTTCAGTAGCGGTGCCAACACTGGTAATAGGGGACCAGATTCACTAAAATATCTCTTGGTAAAAAAGCCAGAACTTTAGATAATGCCCTCCTAATAATTAATTACCGCTTAAAATGCAGCAAAAATATTTTAGTACTAATGAGATTAGCGCCAAATAAATTCGAGCCAAATGTGTGTCCCTGTTCATCTAATGCGCGATTATTTGGCACACGTTCATTTGACGGTCTGTTAGATTGTCAGCATGTTTAATTGACGTGCTGTTGGAATGCTGGCTCATTCATTGTTTGACGCCGGGTTAAATGATGGCCGGTTAAATGATGCCCGGATAAATTTTGCGTACATAAAACATTTCTATTTGCTTATTCAGCCTATTACAAAAATTTACTATTATGTACTCTGCCAAATATCGAGTTAATATTATGGTACACAGTAGAAACTGGACTTTAGTGAATCCGGTCTTAAGTTTTACCTCATTTTCCCCATAAAAGTGTCTTAAATTTGGCTTCTTTCAGGAACAAGCTCAGATATACAGTCCCCTACCGCTGACTTCCCTCTCAGTACACCAATTTTGCCAGCATCTACTTTGAAAATCGTTCCGCCAACTCCAACTAGCGGAAAAGAAGTGCTACCTAGTCCCAAAAAGCCAATTCTAAAGAAAAGTGTTGAAGATGGAATGGAAAAGTAGATAATAAGAAATTTTGATTATAAATCACTGATTAAATTCTAATTTCCATTTCCCAGGGTCCTTGAAGGGGTGAATTTTCAGGCAAGATTTGCTGCACTACCGGAATTTAAACCGGAAGAGATACAATCTCCAAGTGCTTTATCTTTACCTAACAGTCCACATTCATTCGTTCAAAGTTATCGAAAGAAAAGGAAAGTTGCTGGTAAGATATAAAAATATATGTTTTTTTAAATTGTCATCAAAGTTAAATGAAATTTATTTTTTTGTTTTAGCTCAAGATGAAACTGAGGGTGAAAGCAGCACCGGTTCGAAATCGAGGCGGTATTCGAGCAGTTCCGATGCCGGAACTCCGAAAACGCCAAAAAGTGATAAATTTGAGGGTACACAATTCTTCGGACCTGATTTTAACCTGGAAGCAGTTGGTGGGTCCAAAATCATATTTGATTAAGAATTATTTGGGATTTATAAAACTGTTTTGTTGCGCAGAATATTCGGATGGCGATGTAAATTCTCCTCGGACACCGAAAACACCGCGCGATGGCGAAAAGGGAAGTGGTTATTCTTCGCTTAGGCGAACTCTTGACCAAAGACGACAACTTGTAATGCAATTATTTCAAGAAAATGGACTATTTCCAACAGGTACTATTTTTTTAAAGTTTTCAGCTAAAAATGGGGCAAAAATATTTTGTCATAAAATGTTGCATTGATGGGCAAGGAATGCACATCTATTCCACACTACACAGGGTTTTCATAACCCTATTTTGAAAAATCATATCGGAGGAGGTTTGAGAGATTTTTTTCGGTTTCTAGTAGATGTCTCTAGAAGCATGTCTGGGAGGCACGTGTGCCAAGTTAACAGTGCAAGGTCAGCAAACCATATCAAACTATATATTTTCTGTCAGTGCTCAATTCGTGCTACTGCGTGCCGTAAAAATTGTACTTCCCGTGCTACGATTTTTCAAAATAGGGACATTCTTTTGTGAACACCCTGTATATTGAATTAAATTTCTTGCAGCACAAGCGACAAGCGCATTCCAAAGCAAGCATTCAGAGATATTCAACAATAAATTAATTCTTCAATTGAAAATCCGAGAAGTCCGGCAAAAACTAATGGCGCAAAATGCAGCCGCTGCATCCATTCTGCCAAACGATGGATCCAACAACAATTCACACAGCAATCCAAACACATGTAAGTAGTACCAACTAGAAAAGTTAAAAAAAAATAAAAAAAACCTATAATGCTTGGTTCCCATTTGGCAGAAATTCCGACAGAAAATTTTCTGCTGTGCAGAAAAGTATGTTTTTCTGTCGTTGGTTCCCTCTTACGGACTGAAAATTGGGCAAAAAAGTGCAGTAAAGTAGAATTTAAAAATGGATGCCAGCTAAGGAAGGCAATTTGTAAACACTGCTGCTTTCTACACTCAAAATTTTCTGCAGCAGAAAATTTTCTGTTGGAATTTCTGCCAAGTGGGAACTAAGCATTAAAAGAAAATGTTTTTATCGGCTTTTTGAAATTTAGTACCGCAATCCGCTAACAAGATGATTAGCGAAAGGATTGCATCTAACTCGAGCGACGAGCGAAAATCTTCAACGTTTGACAGTCACCGGCCCAACCCTACGTGAAGCAAATATTCATAAAAACTTTTTTTAAAAAAAAAAAAAAAAAAAAAAAACTAAATATATTTTGTATTAATCACAAAAAAAATCCCTACAACTAGAATCTGTCTTCGTTTAATCTTAATTCTTCCTTTGTTTTTCTCAGGATTTTTAATTTTGTGATTTTTAATTTTTATTTCTGACCCTGGATTTAATTCTTGAGTTACTCATCAATTCATCATCAAGGGTTATGTTTTTTAATTACAAGTGTAGTCAAATGTAAATAGACTTTTTAATAATGGTATAAGGTGTTGTGATTTTTTAGATTTGATTTTGTCTGGTGGAAGGGAGGATTGTTTGTGTGGAGAAATTGTGGAAATCAAAGGCTGGTTTGTTGTTTCACACAGAGATGAGTGGTTTGATTATAGTGATGTGAAGTGAAAAATTTGGTTAGTTTGGAATTATTATTATTATTTTTTTTTAATAGTAAGGTATTTGGTATTTTTTATTTTTTTAATTGTATATGGTATATTTTTTTTTGTATATATTTATTTTTTAGTAAAAATTAGTTAGTTTTAAATTTTACTTTGGGAATGAATTTGAATTTTTAAGAATGGTGTTTTAAGTGTTTTGTAAAAGTTTTCAGGGGAATGTAAATTTTTTAAAATTTGAATTTTTTTTTGGGGAGGAAAAATTCATTTTTTAGATTGAAAATTATTTATTGTTTATTGGCTGAAAAAATTGAAATTTTATGTGAAATAATTGAAAATTTAGATGAAAAATTGAAAGTTTAAGTAAAAAATTCAAAATTTTTTAATTTTTAGGTGAAAAATTGAATTTTTAGGTGAAAAATTGAATTTTTAGGTGAAAAATTGAATTTTTAGGTGAAAAATTGAATTTTTAGGTGAAAAATTGAATTTTTAGGTGGAAAAATTGAAATTTTTAGGTGGAAAAAATTGAATTTTTAGGTGGAAAATTGAATTTTTAGGTGGAAAAATTGAATTTTTAGGTGGAAAAATTGAATTTTTAGGTGGAAAAATTGAATTTTTAGGTGGAAAAATTGAACTTTTAGGTGAAAAAATTGAAATTGTAGATGAAAAAATTGGAATTTTAGGTGAAAAAATTGAAATTTTACGTGAAAAATTGAAATTCCGTATGAAAATTTTACATTTATATATGAAAAATTGAATTTTTACGTGAAAAAATTGAACTTCCATATGAAAATTTTAAATTTATATGTGAAAATTAACATTTTAAGTTAAAAAATTACAAAAATTTTAATTTTATGGCCAAAAAAATTGAAATTTTAGATGAAAAAATTGAAATTTCATATGAAAACTACAGATTTGATGTGAAAATTAAAATTTCAGAGGAGGGAAAGTAGAATTTAAGACTTGCATGAACATTTGACTAAAAACAAATATCACTTCACATAATCTAAACACATTTCAAAAACCAGCCCTAATAGGTTACGCATTCATCGTATAATCAAACCCTCAAATACGATATTCCACCACGAAACAACCCTCACCATCACCACCAACTCATTTCAACAATTCATTTATTTCTAGGGACAACAAATATTTAATATTCTCTTTTAAGTCTCATTAAAGACCCTCCACCACCTTCTGGTAGATTCTGTGATTGGATGAAAAGCGTTTTTGTATATAGTAGTAATAATAATAATAAGTATTGTTACAATAACACACAAAAAGTGTATTTTTAGATGATGTCTGGTAGTTGGCTACTATTTTTTCAAAAAAAAAGAAGTAACATTAATAATTATTACAAGATTAATATTAAAAAAGCGAGAAAAATGAACAATTTTGACGCCAGTTGTATTTGGGTCATCATTTTTATCAAGTGCCACAGCCACACAAACGTCAATTTAAAGATCTACTTAAGATTACCCTCCATTTTTGTTTTGTTTTATTTTTTTTTTTTTGGATTAAAAAGAAGGTTAATTGATGTAATGTACAATAGAATTTCATGTTGTATGATTTTACTGCAGTTTCCACTGTTTGCCAGTTACAAATTTTCTAATTTGTATATTTATTTTTCTTTTCCATTTGCAATTGGCAAATGTTACTGCACTTAGGGAAGTAAAAAGAAAATAATAAAAAAAAATTATTTCACAGTTTTCTTTGGGGTTTTTCGTTTGGTTTGTTGGGTGATTTGGATGGGAGAAATTAGGCAGTTGGGTTTTGCTGAATTGTGCACAGCATTGCACAGATTGATGTGGGAAGTGGAATTTTGGTTTTTTTTTTTTTTAAATAAAAAAGTATCTCTTAGTAAATTTTTTAAAATTGTTTTTTTTTTTTTTTATTTTTAAATTGAGATTTTTGGGAGATTTTTGGAATTTGTTGTAGATTTATAATTGATTCTTATAATTTTATGGATATTTAAGATGAAATCTGAAAAGTCTTTGATATTTTATGGAAATTTACCAAAAAAATTCAGAATTTTTATGGAAATTTTAGTATAAAAAAAAAGAAAATGAAATTTTTTGAAAAATTGCCACACAAAAAAACTGAAATTTTTTTATAAATTACCAGAAAAAATGAAAATTTTTTAAAAAATTCCAAAAATACTGAATTTTTTTAAAAATTACCGAAAAAAACCGAAATTTTTTCAATTTACCAATAGTTTATCGTAAATTTAACAACAAAAGTCATACTACTCAAATTTTCACAAATTTGTTGAAATATTTCAACGTATTTGTCAAAATTTCTGAAACAATTCTAAAATTTGCTTGATTTATTATTCAAAATTATCTTTACGGTGAACATAAATTTTTTATATGATCTCCACAATGTACGTTCAGCTGGTAATAATCATTAACGTCAAATACTAACACTTAAAAAAAAAATGAATTTTGTGATCATACGAATAGACAGTTTGCGATGTCACAAACGAGATTTATTTCATGAATGAGCATTCTTGCAATATTAGAAATATTTAAAATTAAATTTAACAGTGGGTCATATGAATAAAGTGAAGTTTATGCTTTTACTTCATAATTTTGGAGCAAATACTGTCGTTCTTAAGAATAAAATTTTAAGTAAGTGCTTTGAGTTTGATGCAAAGTAGTATTTACTTCGTGCTAGTAGTTTTTACTTTAATTAAAAGTATTTACTTTTTTCACTTAAAATTTGTATGAATAAACAGAAGGAAATGCTCTTATTTTTAGCAAATGCTTCAAAAATTTGAAGTCAGCTCCCGAGTATACTTCAGTCCCATGGCCCTGCTATTTAATTCAGTTTTCAAGGCCAAAAAGCACTAGAAATCACTTACTGAAACTCGAGATGAGGACTACCGTGAATTATACAGGTTTAATAGTGAAAATATGGAATGGATTACAAATTATTTTCTCACAAGTCAGTGATTTTTTGGAAATTATGAAGTAAAAGCATAAACTTCATACGATGCAATAATCCAGAAAAATTAACAATAGAAATGTAGGTTAGGATGAAGCAAAACCTTCACTGAAAAGAGCTTTTGTTACTGAGTGAAAGCAAATGTTTATTCATATGAAATTGAGCATTTGCTTTTACTAGTTGCTTCTACTTCAAGCAAATGCTTTTACTTTTACTTTTTGCTTCAGGTAAATACTACAATTTTATTCATACGACCCATTGAAGCAAAGTAGTATTTACTTCATGCTAGTAGTTTTTACTTTGATTAAAAGCATTTACTTTTTTTTCTTAAATTTTGTATGAACAAACAGAAGGAAATGCTCTTAAGTCAGCTCCCAAGAATTCTTCAGTCTGTTACTACAGCCATGCCCCTGCTATTTAATTGTGTTTTCAAGAAGCACTACAAATCACACACTGAAACTCAAGATGAAAACTACAGTGAATCATACAGGTTAAATAGTAAAAATGTGGAATAGATTACAAATTATTTTCTCAGTGATTTTTTGGAAATTATGAAGTAAAAGTATAAACTTCACTTTATTCATATGACCCAATAAGGCAAGAAAATCAACAATAGTTAGTTAGAATGAAGCAAAACCTTCACTGAAAAGAGCTTTTGCTACGGAGTAAAAGCAAATGTTTATTCAGTTGTAATACCACAAGTGCTAGTGTGATTGTCGAAATAAGCTTGTAACAATGAATTTTTTTACTCGGTAGAAATCACGAGTGCATCAAAAATTGCGACCTGAATAAATCACGAGTGCCCGCAGGGCACGAGTGGTTTTACCACTGAGTAAAAAAATGAATGGTTGCAGGCTGTTCCGACAATCACTAGCGCGAGTGGTACGGGAAGAGAATCTAACGAGAAAAACTACAACAACAACAAATCTATATCTATATTTCTCAAAGGACTTCACGAGATTTTGCGAGATTTCATGGGATTCTACGAGATTTCGCAAGATTTCACAGGATTCCACAAAATTTCACGAGATTCCGCGAGATTTCACGAGATTCACGGGATTTTAACAACGAATGTAAATCCTGTAGAATCCCATAAAATCTCCGCGAAATCTCATAAAATCTCGTGGAATTTCGTGAAATCCCATGAAACATTTTGGGATTGGAGTGGAGTGGCTCGCTCTGAGAGCTAATTGTTTCAGAAATGGATAAAACATAAATTTATTTTCGGATATTTTTCATGGTGCTAAATAATCAAAACAAAGGCGCACCGACCAATGAGACTCGACCAGAAATTCGAATTCAACGAATCCGCGCGTACGCTCTCGTCGATAGTTTTTATGAGTTAGATTCTCATATGAAATTGAGGATTTGCTTTCACTAGTTGCTTCTACTTGAAGCAAATGCTTTTACTTTTACTTTTTGCTTCAAGTAAATACTACATTTTTATTCATATGACCAAATATCTCGTTATTTGGCATTCTCCTAATAAAATAAATCTCGTCTGTCATAATATTTCCAACTTTCTTTTGGCAATCTAATCACTTTTAAATGATTAAATACACCAAAAGAAATGAAGAAAACAACAAATTCGACCCAAACTTCCTCTAAACTGAAAGCAAATAGCAAAAAGCACAGAAAAATCTTCCTTTTAGATGAAGAAATAGCCACTAAATCATTTATTTACTCATATAAAATAAAATTATACTGGCAGTGATTGCATCAAAATCCAAACTTTGATGATATTAAATATATATAATAAAAAAAAAAAAAAAATTACTTTTTATATATTCAGAAAAATATCACATTTAACTATTAAAAACACGTGAAACCTCACTGCCAGTATGGATAATGTCTAGAAGGTGAAACATACGGATGAAAAACATTTCGATTTCCCCGGATCACCATTTTCTGGCCCAACCCCGGCATCCGATGCACCAAATTCAAATTCGGCAGAACAAAATCCCGCGGATCAGGAAGAAGAGGCGGAGGAGGAAAATTATTACTCCAAATTTCGACATTTCGCGAATTCGTCGACTCTGAAAAAGAATTTGTTCTGTGAACACGTTCAGGCCGTCTCATATTCCCTCTCTGGTCGTGTGAATCGTTTGTATGCTCGTAATTTGTGCTTGAATTCGGCGAATCTGTGGATATTGAGCGCGGTTTCAGTCGCAATGGCCGTCCAAGCAGAGAAATCCCGTTCAGCAAATCCGTCGCGTAGGCCACCGAAATTGAATGTTTGAACATGATGAAAGCGTAGCTTCGTATTTTCCCATCTTTGTCTTTTGGTAAAGTTACTTTTTCTAGAGGTCCAGCCTGGAATTGTGAATAAAAAATTGATTAGTTTTCGGCTGTGCGAAATGTTGTTTATTTACCTGAAGAAATAACTCGAAAAGAAGATCTTCGGTTACATTTGGGGATAGATTACCACACCATAATGTTTTCTCCGTTGCGTCATCCATTTTTGAAGCGATGATCGATTGAATTTAGAGAATAATTACGGTAATTATAACAATAATCTGAAATATACGCCCTTTCTTTTTTCAAAATGGCTGCCGAAGAGATTCAGTCTTTCGCTAACTTTTCTAGTAATTTATAGTAATTTCAAATGTAAAAAATAAAATATTTAAAAAATTATGATATTTAAAAAATTATGATATTTATATATATATATAACATATGTATATACGAGTAAACGAGATGGTTTCGTCATTCAGCAGTCATAACTGAACTAGAAAACGTTTTTTATTACGGGTTTTCAGAAAAGGAGATACGTATCTTATCAGTTTATGGCGGTAAAATAAAGAGGAAAATTAGTTTTTAAGGCATTATGCCATTTATGCCGTTTAAGAAATTCGGAGGCAAAAATCAATTTGCTAATCGTGTTAATCCGACTCCAACTCCAGGTTCAAGGTATAAAACAAACATTTTTTCCTCGTTTTTATTTATTTATTTATAAAAAGTTTATAATTTCAGTAAACCGGATGATACTGTCGAAAAAAGTTACAAACAATCGTTGAAAAATGACGAAATCGATGCGAAATTCGGGTTTGAACGATGCGAAACGTCGTGTAAACGAATCGGATGGCTTCTTAACATGCAACCCGTAAGTTTTTCTTTCATCAATTGACTTTTATTAATAAAATTTCTTTGTTTTTTTTTTTAGAATGAAATATTGGACGAAAACAAACGATTGATTAGTGTTGTTGATTATTACTTCGTCGAGGAAGATGGCGGGCGATTTAAAGTGTCTTTTCCATATTCGCCTTATTTTTATGTCGTCGCTGCGAAAGGGTTTGAACAGGAGGTCACGTCGTTTTTGGTTCGGAAGTTTGCGGGAAATATTCGGAAAGTTGAAAATGTTTGGAAGGAAGATTTAGATTTAGTATGTAATGAATTGTTTTGTTGTTAGATGATTTTTGTTGATTTGTTTTTTGTTTTTTTAGCCGAATCATTTGGTTGGATTGAAGAAACAGTACATTAAAGTGTCGTTTTTTACGGTTAATGATTTGGTTAAGGTTCGGAAAGAAGTGATGAAGGCTGTTCGGAAAAATCAGGAGCGACGAAAGTCGAAGAATGTTTATGCGGAAATTATAACTAAGTAATTAGTCTTTATTTTTAGCTGAATGACGTAAAAAAAATGTATTTTGGCATTTTATGGAGGCAAAAATAATGAAAAAATGGCTTTTTTTAAGCATTTTTTGAAGTTGTTTATGAATAAGAAATGCTATTTTTGTTCATAACAATGTTATACTAATTAAAAAGTGACATTTTAAGCATTTTGGCAAGTCAAAGTGGTCAAAAAAATGTTATTTCAAAGCAAAAAGAGGTCATTTTCAAGACAAAATGATTAAAAATCGTTAATTTCTAGTCAAACTGGTCAAAAAATGTCATTTTCAAGTAAAAATGGTCAAAAAATGTCATTTTTAAGTCAAAATGGTCAAAAAATGTCATTTTTAAGTCAAAATGGTCAAAAAATATCATTTTCAAGTAAAAATGGTCAAAAAAAATGTCATTTTTAAGTCAAAATGGTCAAAAAATGTCATTTTTCAAGTCAAAATGGTCAAAAAAATGTCATTTTCAACTTGAATTTTATTTTACAGCGCACCAGAGGAGAGTGAAACCTCGAAAAAACTGGCGGATCAAATGGAAAACATCGATGATATTCGGCAATTTTAAATTAACATAGCAAAAAACCACATTTTTATTAATTAATTTATTTCTTAATTAGGGAATACGACGTCCCGTACCACATTCGCGTATCAATCGATGAGAAAATATTTGTTGGCCATTGGTACAATGTAACAATTCGAGGCGCAGAACCACCGAGGATTCAGCGAAACGCGGAAATCATAGATTGGCCCGACGTCATTGTTTTAGCTTACGATATTGAAACGTCAAAATTACCTCTAAAATTCCCCGATTCGGCTACCGATCAAATCATGATGATTTCGTACATGATTGATACACAAGTAATGAATAAAATTATTTTTTTTCATGAATTTTACTTAAAATTTTAACATTTTTTAGGGTTATTTAATAACAAATCGTGAAATCATATCGGCGGACATTGAAGATTTTGAATACACACCGAAACCCGAGTTTGAGGGTCCTTTTACCATCTTTAACGAACCAGATGAAGCTTCGATGCTTCAAAAGTTTTTCGATCACATACTCGAAGTGAAACCACACGTTTTTGTTACCTACAACGGAGATAGCTTCGATTGGTAATTTTTTTATTTTTTTTTCATGATTTTTGATGAAATTTCATGATTTTTGATGAAATTTCATGATTTTTGATGAAATTTCATGATTTTTGATGAAATTTCATGATTTTTGATGAAATTTCATGATTTTTGATTAAATTTTATGATTTTTGATTAAATTTCATGATTTTTGATTAAATTTCATGATTTCTGATGAAATTTCATGATTTTTGATAAAATTTTATGATTTTTGATGAAATTTCATGATTTCTGATGAATTTCATGATTTTTGATGAAATTTCATGATTTTTGATGAAATTTTAAGATTTTTTGTGATTTTTTGGTAAAATTTGATGATTTTACATGAAAAATGGAAGTTTTTTGGTGAATTTGATGATTTTTTAATGAAATTTGATGATTTTTGATAAAATTTGATGAATTTTTGATAAAATTTGATGATTTTTTGATGAAATTTGATGATTTTTTGATGAAATTTGATGATTTTTTGATGAAATTTGATGATTTTTTGATGAAATTTGATGATTTTTTGATGAATTCATGATTTTTTTGATGAAATTTCATGATTTTTTACGAAAATGATGCAACATTCAAAATCATCCTTAAAAAACACAATTTCCCACAAATAAAAATAATTTTCCAAACCAACCGATTAATTTCCATGAAAAACAATGCAAACTCCCCACAAAATCAAATCTTCACCAACAACCGTCTCTTTCAATTCATACCACCACTGCGAAACATCATGATCAAAACTAACCTTCCTAATTCTTTAATCATTTAGGCCTTACGTCGAAGCCCGAGCCGCCTTCTACGGCCTCGACATGCTCCAACAAATCGGTTTCTCGCAGAACCGAGACGGCGCCTTCTGGTCGCGCCCGTGCATCCACCTCGACTGCTTCCAATGGGTCAAACGTGACAGCTATTTGCCAGTCGGCAGCCAGAACCTCAAAGCCGTCGCCAAAGCCAAACTGCGCTACGACCCGGTCGAACTCGACCCCGAAGAAATGTGCAGACTCGCCGCGGAAGAACCCCAAGTTCTGTCCAACTACTCGGTGTCGGACGCCGTGGCCACTTATTACCTCTATATGAAATACGTGCATCCTTTTATATTCGCTCTGTGCACCATCTTGCCTATGCAGCCGGACGAGGTTCTCCGCAAGGGCTCGGGGACCCTGTGTGAGGCGCTTTTGATGGTTGAAGCGTTTAAAGTGAATATCATATTCCCGAATAAACAGGAAACGGTGTTTAATAAGTTGACGAGCGACGGACATGTGTTGGATCAGGAGACGTATGTCGGGGGGCACGTGGAGGCGGTCGAGTCGGGCGTTTTTCGCTCCGATTTGCCGTGTAAATTTAGGATGGTAAGAAGTGTTTTTGATGGGTTTTTTTTTGTTGGTTTGTGATGTTTTTTGTTTTGGTGTTTTTGCTGGTTTTTTTTTGGTTTTTCGTGTTTTATTTTGTGTTTTTTTTGTGTTTTTTTCCTTTTTTTCGTGTTTTTTTATTTGGTTTTTGATGGGTTTTTGAGTTTTTTGTTGATTTTTGCTGTTTTTGATGATTTTTTGGTGGTGATTTGGTTTTTTTTGATGTTTTTTTTGGTTTTTGATGTTTTTTTTGTTGTGTTTTTGTGTTTTTGCTGGTTTTTTTTGTTTTTCGTGTTTTATTTTATTTTTATTTTTTTTTTTTCGTGTTTTTTTTTGGTTTTTGATGGGTTTTTGAGTTTTTTGTTGGTTTTTGATGTTTCTGATGATTTTTTGTTGATTTTTGCTGTTTCTGATGATTTTTTGGTGGTTTTTGCTGTTTCTGATGATTTTTTGGTGGTGATTTGGGTTTTTTTGATGTTTTTGATTGTTTTTTTTTTTTGTGTTTTTTTGATTTGTTTTTGTTTTTTCGTGTTTTTTTTATTTGCTTTTTAATGGGTTTTTGATGTTGTTTGTTGGTTTCTACGGTTTTTGCTGTTTTTGATGGTTTTTTTGGTGGTGATTTGGGTTTTTTGATGTTTTTTCAGTGTGTTTAGTTTTCTTTTACTGAGTTTGTGTTGTTTTTCAGGTTCCCGAAGCGTTTCAGAAGTTGATCGATGATATCAAGCGTACTATGCAGCATACAATTGAGGAGGAAGAGAAGTTCGATATGAACGACTTGTTGAATTTCGATGAGGTTTGCGAGGAGATCGTGGAGAAGTTGAGATTGTTGAAAGAGAATCCGGCACGGTTGGAGAAACCCATTATATATCATTTGGATGTTGGCGCCATGTATCCCAATATTATTCTAACTAATCGATTACAAGTATGGAATATTATTATTATTATTATTATTCCTTAAATTTTATTCAACGTTTCTTTCTATTTTTCCAGCCGTCAGCAATGGTGAACGAAGTAACCTGCGCCGCCTGCGATTTCTACAAACCAAACGCCACTTGCCAACGCGTCATGACATGGGAATGGCGAGGCGAATACAGTAAAAAAAAAATAAATAAATAAAAATAAATCACTAAAAACCTAAAAATTCAAATTTATCCACAATTTCTTTAAATCTTTATTTAGTGCCCGCATCAAGAAACGAATTCTACCGAATCCAACAACAACTAGAAATGGAAAAATTCCCACCATTCGCACCAGGCGGCCCACCGAGAGCTTTTCATCAACTTCCCAAGGAGGAACAAGCTGCGATCGAAAAAAAACGTTTAGCGGGTGAAATAAAAATAATATTTTAAAAAACCTCAAAAAATATGAAAAAGATTAAATTTTTTTTTTTTATTTTATAGAATATTGTCGTAAAGCGTACAAAAAGGTCCACATTACACGCAATGAAGTCAAAGAACAAACGATTTGTCAACGCGAAAATTCATTCTACGTTGATACAGTTCGCGCATTTCGTGATCGCCGTTATTTATACAAAGCGGAACTGAAGGTTAGAATAAAAACAAAAACACAAAAAAAAAAAACATTAAATTATATCAAGTTTTATCAAATTATAATTCAAATTGCAGAAAGCGAAGGGAAAAGTGGCAGAAGCGACGGCGAAAAACGACGCCGCGATGATAAAATCTGCAAAAAGCAAAGAAGTTCTCTACGATTCTCTTCAACTTGCGCATAAATGCATTTTAAACTCGTTCTACGGTTACGTCATGCGCAAAGGGTAATTTCAGACGTTTTTTGACGTTTTTTGACGTTTTTTGACGTTTTTTGACGTTTTTTGACGTTGACGTTTTTTTGTGACATTTTTCGACATTTATCGACTCTTAATTTGACGATTTTATTCAGTGCACGTTGGTACAGCATGGAAATGGCTGGAATTGTTTGTTACACCGGCGCGAATATCATCAAACGTGCGCGAGAAATCGTGGAACAAATCGGGTAAAATTTCCGAATTTTTTTCTATATATTTTTTATACTTTTAATGTTTTGTTTGGTAGGCGGCCATTGGAGTTGGATACGGACGGAATTTGGTGCGTTTTGCCAGCTTCGTTTCCCGAGAATTTCACTTTTCAGACAAAGAATCCCAAGAGGCCAAAACTTGTTATTTCGTATCCCGGCGCCATGTTGAATGTGATGGTTAAGGATCATTTTACGAATGATCAGTACCAGGAATTAGTCGATGCAAGACAATTGAGTTATTCTCAACGGAGTGAAAATTCGATTTTCTTTGAGGTGGATGGTCCGTATTATGCAATGGTGTTGCCAGCGTCAAAGGAAGAAGGAAAGAAATTGAAAAAAAGGTGAAAATGGGAGTTTTAATCAATTGAAAATTCTCGAAAACAGTTTTTAATGATACAAAATGAGTTTTATATCATTTTTAATGATACAAAATGTGTTTTATGTCATTTTTAATGATACAAAATGAGTTTTATGTAGTTTTAATGTTACAAAATGAGTTTTATGTCGTTTTTAATGTTACAAAATGAGTTTTATGTCGTTTTTAATGATACAAAATGTGTTTTATGTCATTTTTAATGATACAAAATGAGTTTTATGTAGTTTTAATGATACAAAATGAGTTTTATGTCGTTTTTAATGATACAAAATGAGTTTTATGTCGTTTTTAATGATACAAAATGAGTTTTATGTCGTTTTTAATGATACAAAATGAGTTT
>JH431880.1:146562-165158 GCA_000239455.1 Strigamia maritima | reverse complement strand
AAAACGTTAAAACGACATAAAACTCATTTTGTATCATTTATCAGTGACAAATTAGTTTTTGGTTGATTTTTTCATCCAATATTTTTTTCCATCAGATATGCCGTTTTTAATTTTGACGGTTCGTTGGCCGAACTTAAAGGCTTCGAAGTGAAACGTCGCGGCGAATTACAACTAATCAAAATCTTCCAATCGTCAGTATTCGAGTCTTTTCTAAAAGGTGGCACACTCGAAGAATGCTATGGAGCCGTTGCCAAAGTCGCCGACTACTGGTTGGACGTTCTCTACAGCAAAGTACAGAAAAAATAAAATTACACGAAAAAATAAAAAACAATAAAAAACGAAAATCGAAAACCAATTTTAACTTTTTAGGCCTCAAATATGCCGGACACCGAATTATTCGAGTTGATTTCGGAAAACCGAAGCATGTCGCGTAAATTGGAAGACTACGGGCAGCAGAAATCGACGTCTATCAGCACGGCGAAGCGATTAGCCGAGTTCCTCGGTGATCAGATGGTTAAGGACGCGGGATTGAGTTGCCGTTTTATTATTTCGAAGAAACCGGAAGGAGCTGCGGTGACTGATCGGGCGATTCCTATGGCGATTTTTCATGCTGAGCCGAGCGTTATGCGCCATTATTTGAAGCGGTGGTTGAAGAATCCGGCCATGAATGATTTTGATATTCGCAGTATTTTGGATTGGGAATATTATATCGAAAGGCTCGGGAGTGCGATTCAGAAGATTATTACGATTCCTGCTGTGCTGCAAGGAGTAAGGATTTGATTTTTATGTCGAAATTTGAAGTTCAATTTTTTTTATTTAAAATTTTCGATTGAAATTCGATTTTAAATGGAAAATTGAGTTTTATTTTGTAATTTTTGATGGAATGTTTAGTTTACATGGAAACTTTCGATTGAATTTAAATTTCACATGGAAACTTTCGATTGAATTTAAATTTCACATGGAAACTTTCGATTGAATTTAAATTTCACATGGAAACTTTCGATTGAATTTAAATTTCACATGGAAACTTTCGATTGAATTTAAATTTCACAGTGAAAATTTCGATTGAATTTGAATTTTACATGGAAAATCTCAGATGAAAATTCAATTTTACATCGAAATCTCAGATGAAAATTCAATTTTACATCGAAATCTCAGATGAAAATTCAATTTTACATCGAAATCTCAGATGAAAATTCAATTTTACATCGAAATCTCAGATGAAAATTCAATTTTACATCGAAATCTCAGATTAGATGAAAATTCAATTTTACATTGAAATCTCAGAATCTCAGGTGAAAATTCAATTTTACATAGAAATCTCAGATGAAAATTCAATTTTACATCGAAATCTTCAATAAAAATTTAATTTTACATCGAAATCTTTAATAAAAATTTAATTTTACTTCGAAATATTTGATGAATTTTAATTTTACATCGAAATAGTCGATTAAAATTCAATTTTACATCGAAATAGTCGATTAAAATTCAATTTTACATCGAAATAGTCGATTAAAATTCAATTTTACATCGAAATAGTTGACTAAAATTCAATTTTACATCGAAATCTTCGATTACAATTAATTTTTTTTTCCCCGAAAACTTTGATTGAGATTCAATTTTACTTCAAAATTTGTATAAAATATGAATTTTGATGCATTTTCACTGAATTAAATCATTTAAACCTCAAAATTACACATTATTTCAAATCTAAAAAAATCTTATAAACCCAAATCTTAATTCCAGGTCTCAAATCCAGTTCCGAGAATCGCTCACCCCGAATGGCTCCACAAAAAACTCCTAGAAAAAAACGACACCCTCAAACAAAAAAGAATCAACGAAATGTTCAAAATACAACCGAAACAAACAACCCCAGACATCGAAGACCTCCAAACACCAACTCAACATTCCTCCATCTCAACCCCTATCGCCAACACGCGAAAACGTCCAAGAACCCCAGAAAAAACGCCCGACACCGACCTACAAAAATCCTGGCAAGAAATTCTCGGGCCCCCGCCTTCGATGGGCACCACCAAAGAACAAATGACGTCATGGCTCGATTTCCAGAAGAAAAAATGGGAATTCCTGCGCAAACAACGCGAACTGAGCGGAAAACGCATCTGCAGGCAAAACACGACGAGCGTCGGCGGATTTATTCGCAAAGCGCAGAACACGCTGCTCAGCATGCCGTGGCAGATCATCCAGATCGCCGAGACTTCGGCTCTTGGTGTGTTCAAGGTGTGGGCGCTCGTGGGACACGAATTGCATCAAATTAAATTATCAGTTCCGCGGATTTTCTATGTTAATCAACACGTGCCGAAGGAGGGCGAAGGGCTTGCGTGGAAAAAAGTGAATCGGACGTTGCCGCGGTCGCATCCTGTTTATCATTTGTATGAGTATTGCGTGCCCGAAGATGTTTTTCAACAAAATATCAAGTAGTTTGGTAGTTTTGCGCTGGAAAATGGTCAATTTTGGGTTCTTTTTTTAAATGGAAGATGGCTGTTTTTAGTTATTTTTAATGAAAATTGGTCGATTTTGGTTGTTTTTTAACCAAATTGGTCATTTTTATTGTTTTCACTGAAAATTGGACAATTTTTTTTTGTTTTTACTGAAAATTGGTCGTTTTTTTGTTTTTTTTAGTGAAAATTGGTCATTTTTTAGTCAAAATTGGTCATTTTTGTTAGTCAAAATTGGTCATTTTTTAGTCAAAATTGGTCATTTTTTAGTCAAAATTGGTCATTTTTTAGTCAAATTTGGTCATTTTTGTTGTTTTCAGTGAAAATTGGACATTTTTTGTTGTTTTTTTAGTGAAAATTGGTCGTTTTTGTTTTTTTAGTCAAAATTAGTCATTTTTTAGTGAAAATTGGTCACTTTTTAGTCAAAATTGGCCATTTTTTAGTCAAAATTGGTCATTTTTTAGTCAAAATTGGTCATTTTTTGTTTCTTTTATTGTTTTTTTCAGTGAAAATTGTAATTTTTTTGGTTTATTTGTTTTTTTCAGCGATTTGATGGCTGATTTTTCTACACCAGCTATCGAGGGGATTTATGAAACGCAGGTACCCTTGGAGTTTCGTGTTTTAACGAAGATCGGATGTATATGCACAGTCAATAGGGAGTTTGCTCGGAAGACTGGGGTTAAGGATCTAGATGCTTTTGAGTTCAAGCAGTTGGAGTTTCGGACGGTTGGAGAGTATAACTATTTGGAGTCGAGAGTTTTAAAGTTTATTTATATGTATCATAAGGAGGTGTAAGTTTCGAGCTTTTTGTGTTTAACTGTTTATTGTGCTTGTTTTATTGTTTTATGTTTTTTATTTTTAGGGGGAATAAGGCGATGTATGGTTTGTTTTTCCCAGCGAGTAAGAAGGCGACAGTGTTTGTATTGGATACGGTGGCGAATAATCAGATGCCGAATATGAATAGTTTGTATTCTGCTGAAAGGAATGCCAAGTAAGTATTTATTTGGCTTTTTTAAACCAATTATTTTTGTTTTTTTTCATTTTTTTTCATTTATATTTTAGTTTTTTCATTTTTTTTCTTGTAATTTTTCATTTTTTTTCTTGTAATTTTTTCATTTTTTTCTTGTAATTTTTTATTTTTTTTAATTTTTTTCATTTTTTTTCTATTTTTTTTTCTATTTGTTTTTTCTATTTTTTTTCTATTTTCTTTTCTATTTCTTTTCTATTTTTTTTCGTGTTAATTTTTCTATTTTTTTCTTGTTAATTTTTTATTTTTTTCTTTTTTTTTCTATTTTTTTTTCATTTTTTTTTCATTGTTTTTCATTTTTTTCATTTCTTTTCATTTTTTTCGTGTAATTTTTCATTTTTTCTTATAAATTTTAGTTTTTTCATATTTCTTTATACCCAATTAATCATCAAAAATTCATCATTTTTCTCTTAATTTTTATTTTTCCTTCAGATTAGCCACAGATAGCGATACCAATATACCCGAAGATGGCTACCGATTCGATATCCGAACCGACTCGAACAAATCAAACGTTCACCGAGCCATCCAACGACTACTAATGGCTTACAAAAACGAGAAAAGAGGCCCAACAATGCTAGTAGTACAATCATCAAAAAGTCAGTACCCCTAACAACAAAAAATAGAAATAAAAATCTACAAATAGTCAATTTCCAAACAGCTTTCCAAGACTGGATTAACGTAATGCCCGCCCTAGTCGAATTCCCCTTCGTCCCGATCTACAAAAACGACAGCGACGCCATCTTTAACGTGATGGACTGGCAGCGAGTCGGCGCCAAACTGATCATCCAACATTTCCTCAAAGCCGAAACCATTTTACAAGTAAAAAAAAAAAAACGTTTTTCTAACATAACTTTATTCATTAATTCATTGTTGTTGTTTTTTTCAGGTTCTTATCGAACATTGTCGTTATCTTCACATCCCGGTTGGAAATTTACCGCACGATGCGACGTTATTCGCGGCCGATTTGTTTTTCGCGCGATATTTAATGCAAAATAATTGCGTTTTGTGGTGTTCGAGCTCAGACAGACCGGATCTCGGTGGAAAGGAAGTGGACGACAACAGATTGTTGATTGATCAAGAGGAATACTCGAGTATTGAGATTAATAACCCGGGATCTTACGGTTCCGTGTGTTTGGAGCTTGAAATTGATCATTTAGCAGTTAATACATTGTTACAAGTCAGTTGTGATAATTAATATATATATATATTTTTTTTTAATGGATATTTATGACGTTTTTTAAATTTATTTTTGAATAGTCGAATCATATTCAGGAGATGGAAGGAACGAGTTCGAGTATTGCTTTCGATGCGATGCCGCTCAGTTCGTTCGAGGAGATGATATCGGGGAATTTGACGTCTTCTCTGTCTAGTTATGATGAAACGGCGCTTTGCGCTGGAGCATTTAGGTAATTATATTGGCATTAAAAACATAAACTTTATAAACCTTTATTTCACGTTGATTGAATTTTTATTTTAACCTTTAAAACATTGATTTAACGTGTAAAACATTGATTTAACGTGTAAAACATTGATTTAACGTGTAAAACATTGATTTAACGTGTAAAACATTGATTTAACGTGTAAAACATTGATTTAACGTGTAAAACATTGATTTAACGTGTAAAACATTGATTTAACGTGTAAAACATTGATTTAACGTGTAAAACATTGATTTAACATCTCTGAACAAAACATTTTCAGAATTTTACGGACCATGGTCTCCGATTGGCTCCGAAGCGTCACAAAACATGGCAACCTTTATGCAGACATGCAACTTGTACATTTCTACAGGTAAAAAAAAAACCCATAAAAAAAAAAAAAAAAAAATTAATAAACCTATTTTAGATGGCTGAGATCCCCGAAATCCCTTCTCCATGACCCCGCACTGCACAAAATCCTAAACAACCTGATGAAGAAACTCTTCACACTACTAATAACCGAATACAAGACTCTCGGCTCTGTCATCGTCTACGCAAACTTCAACCGGCTCTTCATCTGCACCAAGAAAAAATCGATCAAGGAAGCGGTCGACTACGCCGCTTATATCATCAGCAACATCGACAACAAGGAATTATTCCACAGCATCGACACGAAAATCGTCGAGTGCTGGGTCCATTTGTTATGGCTCGACGCTGTCAATCATGGCGGCATCAAGGGCGCTCTGCCGACGAGTTTGGATGAGGGCGAAAATCAGGAGATACAGAGCCAAGATGGCGACGATGCGGTGATAGAAATGAACTGGAATTTGATTGAGTTTTTGCCGGAGGATGGCGGGTGTCGGCAGTATGTTAATTCGGTCGTGGCTGGGTACATTAATGCGGTTCATCGATATTTGGATACTGAGGTGACTGGTTTGACGCCGGTGCAACGGAAAAGTAGTTCGCAGACGTCGCAAGCTGCAAAAGATGCGAATTTGGGCGTTGTTGTGTTTTCTAGACAGTTGATTACGGAGTCTTTGTCGCAGAAATTGTTTTTGTGAGTTTAGTTTTTGGTTTATTTGAGTGTTTGTTGTTTTTAAAGAAATTTCGATTGTTCATGGATGAAATTTGTGACTTTTTGCTGAATTTCGATGAATTTTATTCATTTTTTGATGAATTACGATGAAATTTTTTTTTTGATGAATTTCGGTGAAATTTATTCATTTTTTGATGAATTTCGATGAAATTTATTCATTTTTTGATGAATTTCGATGAAATTTATTCATTTTTTGATGAATTTCGCTGAAATTTATTCATTTTTTGATGAATTTCGATGAAATTTATTCATTTTTTGATGAATTTCGGTGAAATTTATTCATTTTTTGATGAATTTCGATGAGATTTATTCATTTTTTGATGAAATTAATGACTTTAATACCGAATTCCAATAATAATTTAATGAATTTTGATAATTTTCCCTCTCTTTTTTTAGGATGACGCAACGAATTTGTAAAAAAGTTCCAATGCAAACAGAAAACAACGACATCTTTCCTCGAAAACCCGGTTCACATTTAAAAATGACCTTTCCCGCCCTGGAATTCGTCAAAGTAATCTGTAAAATCCTCTTCCTCGACGACCACGTCACGGACCAAATAGTCAAACTTCGCCGCGATCTCCTCAAACTCATCAACGTCGGCGAATTCTCACCGAATGCCGAATGGCGCGATCCCTCCCTCAGCTACGTCCTGCCCGAATTCATCTGCAAAACCTGCAACTTATGTCGCGACATCGACCTCTGCAAAGATTTCTACCAAGGCGAAAACGACCAGGGAAGGTAAAACCAAATTATATTTATTATTTTACCCTAAAAACAATTTTTATTTAAAAAAATTCAATTTTTTTAATTTTCAGATTGAATTGGAAATGTCCCGGATGTGACAGTTTCTACGACTCGAATGAAATCGAGTTTCTCCTAATCGACGCAGTGCGGAAAAGTTGTGTCGCCTACACATTACAAGACTGCAAATGTTTTAAATGCAATCAAGTAAGAAATAAAATAAAATAAAATAAAAATAAAAAGAATTTAAAGGGTTTATGACATCACAATCATAACACTTCAAAGCATCATTTAAAACCCTTAAATAATTTTTTAGAAATTTTTTTGAAAAAAATTAAAGCTTAAAAACCCAATGTTGAAATTGCGAAAACGAGCAGACGACAATATGAAAAAGTGAGAGATAAAAGCGAGACTTAAATCGAGATTTTACGGTATTGTTACCAGTTGTGACGAAAACCCTATGTATTTAACATGGGAATACCAACTTTGACGTCAGCGGCCAACAATGTCCCTCACCAAGCTCAAATAAGCTGTTCGGGATACAAAATAATTTTTTTAATTGTGTTTCGAAAACTTTAAAAAAATAAATAAAAATCATTTAGGCCATTTTAAGGGACGGCGGAAATTTATTCAGCTATAAAATATCTGATGTCGTAAACCCTTTAAATAATTTTTTTATTTATTTATTTATTTATTTTTTTTTTTAAGGTTAAATTGCGTCTAACATGAGCAAAAATTGCACTTGCGGCGGCCATTTTGTTAATTTCATATCCGAAAAAGCATTCGCTACGAAAGTTTTAACATTCCAAAACATTTCGAGGTAATTTTATGATTTTATGCATAAAAAATTAATATATATATATATATATATTTTTTCTTCTAGTTATTACCAAATGAAGCAGTTAGCGGAAATAATCAATTGGATAATCAAAATGAATCCAGAAATATTCATTTAGCTGTGTAACACATTTTTATTCTTTTCTACGTGAAATAAATTTGTACATTTTCTACAATTTCTGCTATTTATCCATTCAATTTCAACCGAATTTTATTTCTTTTCAACCTGGGCAGCATTAATGGGATCTATTTTAACCTCTGGAATGAAAATAAAACAAAACATTAAAATCATTTAGGATTTCGATAGAAATAGGACAAACCCTTGAATGTAACATTGGGGAATTTAGTCAAATCAACTCCCGCACCGCCGCCGTATTGTCGCTCGATTTTCTCCATTTCATTCGCCATATCCTTCTCAAGTTTGGGCGTTGAGTCCACTAGTTTACCACCAACTGACCTGTGAATTAAATTTTTTTTAAATGTTTGTTTTGGGTTGAATTCCAGTGATAGAAATTTACTTGTTTTTGTATTCGCGGATTTTGTCCACGAAGAGTTTTTGGATGGGGTCCGTTGCGGCTTTTTGATAGAGCACGCAAGTTATGCCATAATTGCGTTTAAAGTGGCAGCTAATTCCAGTCCACGCTCTTCCTACGGTTGGGATTCGGTTCATGTTTGTCCTACTCGACCGAAAACTTCTCTATGGCAAAATGGATGCTACTTACAAGTTAGAGCGGAAAAAGAATCTAGAGACAGACCAATACTCATAAAAAATGTTGTTTTTTTCGTTATTTTATATTTAATTATATCAAATTTTTAAATTTTAAAATTTTTTTAATGAATAAATCTTACATAAGGGTTATATGGATTTTGGTTGAGGTTTTCTGTGGAAAGACTGATACATAATGTTAGTTTTTGATTCCGGGTTTTTTTTAAAACCCGGCATTTGAAATAGCATTACCATCGTTCCTAGATGTTGCGCTTAAAGTTTTTACCTCAAATTCTCATCAAACAAAACATGTAAAATCGGTTTTACTTTGAATTTAAGTGTATGTATTAATATTTTAATTTTTTAATTGCAGAAAATGGTGTTGCGATAAGCAAATCCACACACAAAATCCTTTATATTTCCAAGCGACTCAAATCCTGAGGTAAACAACACAAATTAAACCACTTTAAACCTCATGAATTCATATAAATTCTAAAAATTTCAGTGCCGAGCCGATGAAAAAGAAAAAACGTGTTGATCCGATGCTGTTAAAGAAACGAGAAGAACGTCGAGTGAAAAAAATCGAAAAACAAATCAAAATTTTATCTAGACACGAAAAACAACCAAAACCCGTTGAGGAATTAGAATTAGATCGCAAACTAATCGAAGAAAAAGAGTAACAAACATCAATTATCCAAATATTAACTAAAATCGAATTTTTTTTTTTTTTTTTTACAATTAAATTCTATTTTACAGAGTCCGTGCTCGAGTAGTTCCGCCATTACTTGACGAAGAAGTAAAAAGACGCATAACACTAAAACGAGAATGGTCCGATTACAAAAGAAATCAATTTCTCGCTGAATTTAAATGTGCGAAGCGGTTAATCGCTACCACCGACAGAGCACTTAAGCAATTACGCTCGGAATCGGAAGATTTATACCAAGAAGCAATTCAAGTACACTGAAGTTGCCATTTTATTCAACATTTTCGATGATTATCTTTCGTTTTGCGCAGTTGGATCCGTTTTTACTCCCGTTTTCGGTCGAGGGACCCGTGGAAACGCCGCCAATAGCGAATTACGACCCCGCGGACGGATGTTACATCGATCAAACGCGAGTTTGGACTAAAAGGAGTGTTCTTCCGACCATGGCTTATCGAAATAAGAAAAATAAATAGTTTTATTTTTGTTTTATTGAACAATAGATAGAACTATTTGAATAAATAAAATAAATTTTTTGGTACATAGTGTGTATGAAAAGTTCGGAAAGGTAAATAAATTGAATACAAGCGATAGATTTATGTTTAAACTGCCATTTTGGGGGAAATTTTTTAAAATTAAATAAATTTTCACATTTAAGTTCATTAAAAAAGGTGAGTAGTAATTGCAGCGGATGAAACTCATTTATTGTACAACCGATTTTTTTATTACAGATGACTGGAATTTTAGGAAATGTAATCTGATAGTATCTGATTTGCTGTCATCTCGGTTCAATCCATCATTACTTTCTTCAAATTTAAGGCAAGTTTTAATTTTACAATTTCACAATTGCAATAATGGTGAGCAGGTCACTAGCCAATGGGAGTTTATCGCAAGCTTTCGTAAACAGACATTAGATTTTTATTACCTTTAGTGGTTAGTTCACAAAAATTTAATGTAACTACGACGTAACTTAAAAAAATTTAACGTAACTTAAGGAAAGTAACTATGGTTTTGTTTACACTGTTTGTAAACAGTAAACGTAAATCGACCAATCATGCAATTTTTCATTCTATCTTGTTTTTTATTCAAGAAGCAGCTGTCTTCTCATTGGTTGCCGTAATTTCTTAAGTTACGTTACTTCCTACTACCGTATTCCCTCGGAAACAACGGCATGCCGGTAATTACGAGTCTGACCAGATTTTGACAAGTAGACAACTGGTCAATAAAAAATCAAATGGACAAAATGGCGGAAAATTCGAATTATCCGGCACCCTGGTCTGACTCGCCATTATCCGGCATACCATTCTTTTCGAGGGAATACGGTACAAAATCAATTTTGAAGTAGAAACTTAAGTTTATGCCTGCGATTTTAAACCCACGATGCATTGCATATGGTTGTGGGGTTAAAACAAATTTAAAGGTCAAGTGCAATCACTAATTTAATTTTTATATGTGAGAGATTCTTAATAATAACATGCATTTCATTGTTTAAAATATTTTATTGATGCATATTTATTATTTTATAACAATTCCAATATTCTGTCTCCACAATGCAAAGCATCATGGTCGAATGACGTTCCCAATCCTAAAATTTAAATGATCCAGAACTAGTTCTCAGGTTTGTACAAATTTCAATCCTCTGAGCAAGCGCATAGGCAAGCGCATGCGCAGAGAGTGATTTTGTTAACAATTAGAACTGGTGACGTTGATCAATGTTTGCTCGACCATGATGCATTGCATGACAAACAAGGCGAGCCAATTAAACATTGTTTTTGTTATAAAACAATAAATATGCATCAATAAAATATTTTTAATAATGAAATTCATGTTATTATTAGGAATCTCTCAAATATAAAAATTAAATTTGTGATTGCAGTTGACCTTTAATGCTTATTTCACACTGAACATGACGTAACGTAACGTAATTTTCAAAAATTTAAACGTAACTTAAGGAAAGTAACATATGATTTTGTTCACTCTGTTTGTAGACAGTAAATGTAAATCGACCAATCACGCAATTTCTCGTTTTATCCCGTTTGTAATAGGACATTGGTTGCCATAATTTCTTAAGTTACGTTACTTCTTACTTCAAAATCGATTTTGAAGTAGGAAGTAACGTAACTTAAGAAAATACAGCAACAAATGTATTATTAGAAACGAGATGAAATGAGAAATTGCGTGATTAGTCGATTTACACTTACTGTCTACAAACAGAGTGAACAAAATCATATGTTACTTTCCTTAAGTTACGTAAACTTTTTGTAAGTTACGTTACGTTACGTCATGTTCAGTGTGAACTAAGCATTACTCTTGTATTACTTCAATATTCGATCACAATTAATCCTAGCTTGCCTCTGCACTTCTGTCTTCTAAGTTGAGATTGGTCATTTTGCTTGGCTTACAGTAAGTAAAAAAAGATTTCAAGTTTATGTTTTATATTTTTAAAGTTGTTGTTAAATATCTAACTAAGTTTGACCAGAACTGATCATTGAGTTTCAGTCGGGTCTGAAATTGAATCTGGCGTGAATAATGGATCACGAAGAATTGGTTCTGCTAATGAATCTGGAGTATACATGCTGTCGATTCGCGAAGCAGACACTGGATCCAATGAGTCTGGTGAAACCAATCTTTCGGATTCAAGTTCTTCCAACGGTATTAGTTGCGCTGGGGAATTTGGAGGTGCCGCTACAATTTCTTCTAATCCTACAATGGACGGGTCATTTTCATCCGATTCCAAAATAATGCTTTCTATCTCTTTGTCAATCTCAACACTATCTATAACATCTTCATTGGTAATTGATTTATCAATTTTTTGAAGGTCTTTCTCCGGACCTTCAATTTTATCAACATTTAGTGTAATTCTAGAGGTTATCTCATTCTCTTCTTGTATTAATGATAATTTACCATTGGCCGTTGAATTTTCAAGCCTATCATTGACATTCTCCTGACTATCTTTTGCTGTGTCTTCAGCTGAAAATTGCTGCAAAGCCTCAGCGGAGTCGGCGAAAGCGACTTCGATGCTTTTGCCATAATCCGGATATATGTTTCGGGTTTTGTCCATTTCAACCACTTTGTCAAGTAGATCTTCTAGTGTACTAAGAATCTCAGGATCGATGTTGGCATTACTAACAACTACAGAAATTTGGTCTTTGACACGTTCCACAGTTCCTTCGTTTTGATTTTCTGTACTTTGGTCAAATTCCATTCCAATAGTTTCCATCAGGTAATCCATAACCTCAACAACTATCTCTATTATGTCACTGATTGGTGTATCACTTTGAATTGACATTGTCTCCTGATTTTCCACATTGTCTTCTTCTTCCGAAGCAATAGTTTCATTTTTCAAACTCATTGCACTGCTTGCTCTGACTGCTTCTTCAATCACATTGTCAACTAATTCTTCAGCCATGTTTATCAATTCTGCACTTTTTCTTCCATTTTTGTCTTTTCCATTATCTATTTGAGAAGTATTGTCCATTGACTCTGGTAGGACATCGCCATCTTCACCAACAGTGTAATCAGATGGGTTGACTGATTTTTGCTCAATCTCAGCTAGTTCTTTGAAACAGTTGTCATCTGTATCAGCAAATTGAAAGATAATGGTGTCTTGTTTTTTCTCTTTAATTTCTTTGAATTCATTTTTAAGTTTGTTTACTTCTTGGTTGATTAAATCCATTTCTGATTTTGGCTCAAGAGAAGATGTTTCAATTTCTGTTGATTCAACATTAGTGGAGTTTGCATCCGTTTTGTCTTTCATGTTTTTTCTTGCTTTAAAATTTCTGAAATTTGACTGCATTGTAATAGCTGCATTAGCAAGTTCTTCTGGGTCTCCATCTGCAATGAGTTTTTGCAATTCTTCAATTTCTAATTCCTCTTCTGTTTTCTTGATTTCTGCTACTTCTGAAGGTTGCATCTCTTTTCTTGCTTTGAAACCTCTGAAATTAGCTTGCAACTTTGTAGCAGCAATTTCTAATTCTTCTGGGTTGCCTTCATTGATGAGCCTTTGCATTTCTTCAATTTCTAACTCCTCTTCTGTTTTCTTATCATCAGAACTACCATCTGTACTTTTATTGGAATTAAATGAATTATCATCATTAGAAGCTGTAGGATTCATTTCTTTTCTTGCTTTGAAACCTCTGAAATTAGCTTGCAATTTTGTAGCAGCATTTTGTAGTTCTTCAGGATTCCCTTGAGTAATGAGCTTTTGCAATTCTTCTATTTCTAACTCTTCCTCTGTTTTTTTTACATCTGGCACTTCAGTAGAAGATGAAGGTTTCATCTCTTTCCTCGCTTTGAAACCTCTGAAGTTAGCTTGTAGTTTTGTAGCAGCATTTTGTAGTTCTTTGGGGTTGCCTTCAGTGATGAGCTTTTGCAATTCTTCTATTTCTAACTCTTCTTCTGTTTTCTGTACTTCTGGTACTTGAGTAGAAGATGAAGGCTTCATTTCTTTTCTTGCTTTGAAACCCCTAAAATTAGCTTGTAGTTTTGTGGCAGCAATTTGTAATTCTTCGGGATTACCTTCTTCGATGAGCTTTTGTAATTCTTCAATTTCTAAATCTTCTTCTGATTTCTTTACTTCATCCGAAGACTTTTCTTTTTCATTTGTTTGAGAATTAATTCTTGGTGTGTCAACCACTTTTACTGAATCCAAGACTTCAGTTCCTAATGATATGATGCTTATCTCTTTTCGTGTCTTGAATCCCCTAAAATTCGACTGCAACTTTGTAGCAGCTTTAGACAACTCTTCTGTATCACCTTCATTAATAAGTTTTTGCAATTCCTCAATTTCTAACTCGTCTACTGTTTTGTCTTTCAATCCTTCTAGTGCTTCATCATTAACTGAACTGTTTTCAGGCATTTGTTCTTCAACTTCTTCAGATTTCTTGAAAATTGCTGCAACCTCTACATTTTTTCTTACTTTAAATCCTCTGAAATTAGATTGTAGTTTAGTGGCAGCTTTTGATAATTCGTCAACGTTGCCTTCACTTATAAGCTTCTTTAATTCTTCAATTTCATTTAATTCATCTGCATCTTCCAATGCTTTTGCTTCAGTTGTCTCAGAATTTACTTCTGAAATTGCATTTGAGTCTATAATTGTGTCCCGGATAGTCTCTGCAGAATTTGAGCTTTTGATTTGAATTGCCTCCAGATTAGTCTCTTTTATAATTGATGTGATACTTTCATCATTTGATTTTAGGACTTGTTCTTTGTCTGTGTTATTTAGTAATTTTCCATCATTTACTTCATTCATTTGTTCTTTTGTAGTTACATTATTTATTGGTTCTTCTGCATTGACTTCAGTTATAGAATTTTCTGAATTGATTTCAGTTATAGAATTTTCTGAATTGATTTCAGTTATAGAATTTTCTGAATTGATTTCAGTTATAGAATTTTCTGAATTGATTTCAGTTATAGAATTTTCTGAATTGATTTCAGTTATAGAATTTTCTGAATTGATTTCAGTTATAGAATTTTCTGAATTGATTTCAGTTATAGAATTTTCTGAATTGACTTTAGTTGTTGGCTCTTTTACATCAGTATTTGATTTTTCTGCATTGATTTCATTCATTGGTTTGTCTTGATTGACTTTAGTTATTGGCTCTTCTATGTCATTTTTGGTTTTTCTGCATTGACTTCATTCTTTGATTCATCAGTTGTTGCTTTTACTGAATTAACTTCTTTCATTGGTTCTTCTGCATTGACTTCAATCACTGGATCTTCTACTTCATTTTTTGGTTCTTCTGCGTCATTTTTTGGTTCTTCTGCGTTATTTTTTGGTTCGCCTGCGTCATTTTTTGGTTCTTCTGCGTTATTTTTGGTTCGCCTGCGTCATTTTTTGGTTCTTCTGCGTTATTTTTGGTTCTTCTGCGTCATTTTTTGGTTCTTCTGTGTCATTTTTGGTTCTTCTGCGTCATTTTTTGGTTCTTCTGTGTCATTTTTGGTTTTCTGCATTGACTTCAGACATTGGCTCTTCTACATTATTTTTTAATTCTTGTGCAGTAATTTCATTCATTGATTCATCAGCTGTTGCTTTTACTTCATTGACTTCAGTTGTTGGCTCTTCTGTATTGACTTCATTTATTGGCTCTTCTGTATTGACTTCATTCATTGGCTCTTCTGTATTGACTTCATTCAATGGCTCTTCTGTATTGACTTCATTCAATGGCTCTTCTGTATTGACTTCATTCATTGGCTCTTCTGTATTGACTTCATTCATTGGCTCTTCTGTGTTGCCTTCATTCATTGGCTCCTCTGCATTGACTTCAGTCATTGTCTCTTCTACGCCATTTTTGGTTTTCTACATTGACTTCTTTTATTGATTCATTAGTTGTTGCTTTTACTGCATTAATTTCTTTCATTGGTTCTTCTACATTGACTTCTTTCATTGGTTTTCTGCATTGACTTCTTCTACATTGACTTCTTTCATTGGTTTTCTGCATTGACTTCTTCTACATTGACTTCTTTCATTGGTTTTCTGCATTGACTTCTTCTACATTGACTTCTTTCATTGGTTTTCTGCATTGACTTCTTCTACATTGACTTCTTTCATTGGTTTTTCTGCATTGACTTCTTCTACATTGACTTCTTTCATTGGTTTTTCTGCATTGACTTCTTTTATTGGTTCTTCTGCATTAACTTTAGTCATTGGATCTTCTACATCATCTTTTGGTTCTTCTGCATCATTTTTTGATTCTTTTTCGTCATTTTTTGGTTCTTCTGCATTGACTTCAGACATTGGCTCTTCTATATTGACTTCATTCGTTGGCTCTTCTGTATTGACTTCATTCATTGGCTCCTCTGCATTGACTTCAGTTATTGGATATTCTGTAATAGAATCAGTTTTGTCAAACACTAATTCACTTGCAGTTGCTGCAGGTATTGCTTCTCTTATGGTTTCTTCAGATTTGCTTACAATTGTTTCAGACATTGATTTGCTTGAAATTAGTTCTGAAGTTAACTCTTTAGTATTTTTTTCAGAAATTGCCTCTTCAATAATTTTTTCAGAAATTAGTACTTCAGCAATTGGTTCAGAAATTGCAAAAATTTGTTCTTCAGAAATTGTTTCAGAAATTGGTTCTTCAGCAATTTTTGCAGAAATTGTGTCTTCAACATTTGTTTCAGCAATTGGTTCTTCTACAGTTTCTATAGAACTTCCTTTTCTAGCACTTTCTTCGGTGATTGCTTTTACAGGATTAATTTCTGAAATTGAAATATCAGCAGTTTGTTCAGGATTTGATACTTTGGTCAATTCTGTAAAAATTTGTTCTTCATTAGCATTTACTTTAGTAATTTGCTCTTGATTGGCATTGACCTCAGAAATTCGTTGTGCAGTAGATTTTTCTGAAATGAGATTTTCAACACTAGCTTTTCCAAAAATTGCCTTTTCACTTGTTGCTTCAAGAACTGGTTCAGAATAAATAACTTCTTCGATATTTTCTTCTTTTAAATTATATAGATTTGCATCTAGCAACAATTCTGACTTTGACTCTAAATCATAATCTCTGGAGTTTATCTCATTTTTATTAGAATTTACTATATTCAAAGTTTTACCAGATGCCACTTCACTTTCATCTTCTGTTGTTTGTGAAAACGTACCGGTATCAGTCATAGTCTCCTGACTACTTGCAGGACTGGTTTCAATATATTTCTCATCGGTAACAGACTCCGAAAAAGTTTCCGAAGATTGAGTAGTCGTGTTGTCAGTACCAGTACTACTTTCCACTGTGTCATTACTCAATTGAGTTTGAATCTTTACAGCTTTGGTATATTCCTTAACACTATATTCTTTTCTCTCATTTACAGCAGTATTATTTTTATCTGTGTAGTCTTCAACAATCAATGTAATTTGAGTACCAATTGATCTTAATGACTTCCTCTTTTCATTAGCTGTATCCACAACTTCTTTTTTGATTATCTGCTCTTGTGGCACTACTTCTTTTGCTATGTTGACACCATTGACATTTTCCAACTTATTTTCTTGTGGATCAATCTGGAAAAAAAAGTAAAATAATAAAAAAAAACTCTACTTATGCTGGCTTGGGACGAACTCATTGGTTGGGCATATCACAAGGCTTTTTGGATACAAATTTACTTGTTAAGCCTGGTTCACAATGCATGCGTAGCTTTTATGCAATGAATTGACGTATGATGCATAGCCATGATTTTTCCCAGCCAATCACAGCCTTTGAATCACTTGTTGAGCCATTTTGCATCAGTAGGTGCGATGTCATTCTACTTCCTAGTGACTGAGCATGCTCAGTGGACTTAAAATGTGATTAAGTTGAGAACTATGTTCACAATGACGTAAACAACTTTTCTACAAAAAAACAAACGAGGCAATTGTTGCATGCAATAATTGACTCGTTTCTGCAAAATCCAAAATCTGGAAAATGGCTCAACAAGTGATTCAAAGGCTGTGATTGGCTGGGAGAAATCAGGCTATGCATCATACGTCACATTCCACGTACGAAAAAGCTCGCAATACTTCAAATTATTGAAGTATAGCTTTTGCATGCAAACCACTGCAAACTACGCATGCAACCGACATGCGTGCAGTTTGCATGCAAAATTTTGGCTCTTTGTAAACGCGCTTGCGTCCATTGTGAATGAGCCTTTAGTTGTTAAAATGATGGTTTTAACAATCAAAACCATCAAAACCTGCTAAATTAAAACCATTTTAGCATTATGGATTTGCATTAATGGTGAGCAGGTTACTAGCCGATGGAAGCTTGTCGCAAGCTTTCGTAAACTGACTTTATTCTTAAATTTTGTCATTTGTTATACCTTTTCTGCATTTTTTTCAGTTTTTCCCACATTTTCCTGTGTTTGGAAATCTGTCTAGAAAATTGCAGTTAAATTTTATTACATGGGTAAATAATAATAAAAATTAACCAAAGATGCTCACTTTCTCATACGCTTGTAAATCCACTGGTACAAATTTTTTCTTTTGAAGTAGGTGTCTCATGGGTAATTCCACATCAGGTTCTTGAACTAGAGTAATCCAAAGCAAACAAATACTTAAAAGCTCATTAAAGCAAGGTTATTTAGTTTTATTTATTGTTTTGTTAGAATTGACTTGATAAAACAAGAGTTAAAGCTTTGACAAATGCTATTTACACTAATAATTAATACCTTTGATAGTCAACTATTGTTTTTAGGCAAGGTTAAACACGTGCAGACAATTTCTTCACCTTTTTTTATTTTTATACAAAAAAATAATCACAAAACCAAAAAATTATATTTAAAATCAATGTTTACAATATTATATAAAAATTATAATTTAATGTGAATATACTAAACTCTATCCAACAATGCACGAAACTGAAAAGTGAACTTTTTTGAATTGTACTGAAAGTATATATTGTGGTATCTTATTTTAATCCTCTGGTCGAGCTGAGTCGAAAAATCATTGTTTCGTAGCCAAAAAATGTGCGCAACAATACAAAAACGCAAATGTAAATAATTTTTAAAATATTTTACGAGCGTTTTTGTTTGTTAACAATGGTACATACATTTTTGGACTACAAAGTAATGATTTTTCGACTCAGCTCAACTAAAGGATTAAAATAAGATACCACAATATACAGTATGTCCCAGAACCAACGTCCAATTTTT
>JH431880.1:106449-139840 GCA_000239455.1 Strigamia maritima | reverse complement strand
AATTTAAGGTCTTAAAATGTCAAAAACCTTCTAAAATGGGATTAGCTTCGAGAATTTGCTGCTCAATCCACGAATGTTGCCCACTAATAGCAGCTAAGAACTGAAGGATTAATTTTGTACTCTCCGTTTTACCAGCTCCACTTTCGCCACTAAATAAGTAATAAGTGACAAAAAATAATGAATAAATTATTTTTTTAAATAAATAAATAAATGATTATGATTTGATATTATACCTAATAATCACACACTGATCCTGCGCGAATCGTTTCATATTTGTGTATGCATTATCTCCAATAGCAAATATATGCGGCGGCAATTCTCCAATTTTCCTATCTTTGTACATTTTTATTTGATCTGCCGTATAAATAGGTAAAATCTGATACGGATTAACAGCCACCAAAATCGACCCTGTGTATGTCTTCAAATAAAATAAAATAAAATAAAATAAAATAAATAAAATTAATAAAAAATCCGCCGAAATTATTTCAATTAAAACCAACATAGATAAGATTTTCATTATATCGAATGAGTAAATTCCTCAAAATTCCAGCTTCGTGAAGATCGCCCAATGATATCATATCTTCCACACCATGAATCGATGATGGATGCATCGTTTTGATCCTTCGATCTGTTGCAATCCATTGTTCCTGGACAATAAAAGAAATGCAAAACAAAATGAAAATAAATCCATTAACTACACACAATTATATGTAACTAATTTTAAATAATCCTTTGATAGTCAATTAAATATCTCCTGACCTTGCAGTCATCATTGATGACCTGAATTCTCCTTCCTTCTGAAGAAACAACTCGAGCACCAATGGCAACATCAAACTCCCTGCCTGAAGAAGGCTCGATCCAAATATAATCTCCCTGCAATTAAATTATAAAGTACAATAAACAAAAAATATAAAAAAACAATTATAATTAATGGTCTTCTAACAGATTACACACAAAAATCTCCTTAACACACACAATATTTCCCACATCACTTACCCTAGGTTCTGTTTTTGTGTACATTTTCTTTAATTCAATTTAAAAATAAAACTGTATTGGGAATTGGGATAAAACTGAGTTGAGTGTATCACAGGAACAAGGGGCTGACACATCCCAGTCATGCATACTTCACTGGTTTTTGTGTATGGACCTAGTAAGGTCTTGCTTGAGTGACCACAGCACAACATATATTAATTTATTATTTATTATCTCCATCAGAATTTTTATTAATTCAAACAGATAATAAAGAGTTTCCTAAAGTTTGATGTTTATATATTTATTCATTGATATTACTACAAGTTTTTATCATCTAGTGGTTAGGCCTAGTTCTCGTTAGGCATAAAGTGACCAGAATTTAAAATTTCTTAATTAAATTTGTTTATAAAAGGACAGAGGGCAGACAACAGGAAGTAAAGATCAGAGACACCATTTCCTGCTAGATTTTTTTTGTAACATAGGTAGAATGACTCGTTTTTGAATAGCTCAAAGCAACTGAAATTATTTTTATAATCAAGTGGAGTTCCATCTTGTGTTAATTTACTTAAATAAAGAAAAAGGATAAGGATTAGATATTAGAAAAAATGTAAATGTAACATAGTTTAGGTTCGATACAATTTTATTGTGTTATATAATTAAGTAATTTAAAATTTAGAAGGAAAAAAAATCATTATAGGCCCTTGTTTTAATTTTTAATGTTTCAATTTTATTCTGTGAGAACATTATTCCATGTTTTTCTTCATTTTTAAATTTATTACATCAACTAATGGCATTAGCATGCTGAAAAATAGAACTGAAGGATTTTCGAAACAGATGACCTCAAATGATTAAACCCTGGAAGGACAGGGGGAAATATTCGATTAAATTGTTCGTTTCCTTCGAATTGTAATCTGTATGTAACATTTTATCTTGTAATCATAAAAATAAAAATAAAAATAAAATAAAAACTATAAAAAAAAATATATAAAAAGAAATAAAAATGAATCGCATGAAAAACATGTGGAACAAGTTATTTTTTTCCTTCTGGTTATGTTTACATTTAAGTGTCATAAAATAGGGACAAACTGCTATGGCATGAACTTCCGGTTTAAGTTTAAAAGCGCGGGATTAGGATGTCATGGTTCAAAATTACATACTTTAAATTTCCATGTTAATTAATCATAGTTAGATTTAGGCCTCTATTGCGAGATTGCATCTCAATAAGAATAATCGCCATCATCACGCATCACTGTTGTTATGTATAGAGGTGTTGGTTATGTATTAGCTTATCTCCATAATGGAAACTAAGAATTGTCTTTCTGACACTTCCAATTATTCAAAAGAAGTATTAAGTAGATGCCTTATGACAAGACAAGGAAATACATTCTAGGGTGGGAAAATTAACCTTTAAAGTGGAAATCCCATTTATTCCTATTCTCAGAATTAACTTATTTATTGCCGAACAGCTTTTAAAAATGTCTGTTTTTTTTTTTTGTCTATTTCAACTTGTAATTTTATTTTATTGTTTTATTTGATTAGATAAAAATAGAAATTTTATTGTTTTTATTTTATATCTAATCAAACTGACATTTCTATTAAATAACTTAATAACAATACAAATTTGAGTTTATATCTAGTTCTGTTTTTTTTTATAACAAATGTTTATGATAAAACATTTATCCCCAATTAATGATGATCTGAAATCATGTACCTTTGATCTAAAGTTTACATGTTCTTCCTCTCTATTTACTATGCCCATTTACATAACATCAAAATCCTACTATAAAAAAACCTCAGGTAAACGCCCTAAAAATGGGTCGATTAACCTTCACATTGAAACCATTACTCTTACTTTATTTATTGATATTTTTACTTTAACCATCTAACTTTAATCATCGAACAAATTAAACCTGTGCAAATAAAAGATAATCAAAAGAAAATACATACCCTTGTGACTATCACCATTTTGGCAGACCAATTTTATGCCATCAAAAAAAAAAAATCTATAAAAAAAAAAAAAAAAAATAAAAATAAAATAAAATAAAATAAATAAATAAATAAATAATAATTATTATTATTATTATTATTTATTATTTTTTTTTTTAGGGATTGACATCTGATGATGCTAAATTAAGACTGACAAACAATGGACCCAATGCATTAACACCTCCAAAGCAAACTCCAGAATGGATGAAGTTTTTGAAGCAAATGTTTGGAGGTTTTTCTCTGCTTTTATGGGCTGCATCAATCCTTTGTTTCATTGCATATGGAGTTGAGGTTATGACAAAGGATGAACCATCACAAGATAATGTAAAATAATATATTTTTTAAGAAGGCTTTGAAGTAATTAATATATTTGGATTATTTTAGTTGTATTTAGGTATTGTGCTGGCTTGTGTTGTGTTTTTAACTGGAAGTTTTACCTATTACCAAGAGTCTAGAAGTGCTCATTTATTAGATTCTTTTAAGCACATGATACCACAGTATGGAACTGTCATCAGGGATGGCAAACAAATAAGCATTCCAGCTGTTGAAATAGTTGTAGGGGATGTTGTTGATGTGAAAATGGGTGATAAAATACCTGCCGATATACGTATAATCACTTCGCAGAACTTCAAAGTTGACAATTCTTCGTTGACCGGAGAATCTGAGCCGCAGAGTAGAAGCACTGAATTTACCCATGATAATCCTTTGGAAACTAAAAATCTGGCTTTTTTTTCAACATTTGCTGTGGAAGGTAAGATTGTTGCATTCCAACATCATATCAATTAAAGTATAAAAATGAATGAGAATCTAGTGATATTTAATTTTGAATGATACAAAAGTATTATTCAAAGGGTTTACGACATCAACAATTTTATAACTGAATAATGTTTGTCATCTCTTAAAATGGCCGAAATGATTTTTATTTATTTTTTAAAGTTTCCAATTTTGTATCCCAAACAGCTAATTTGAGCTTGACGAAGGACATTGTTGGCCACTGTTGGCAGAGCGCTGTTTCTGACGTAGCAGTTGGTAGTCCACATGTTAAATGCATGGGTTTACGTCAAAATTGGTAACACTCACGTAAATTCTTGATTTGCTTTTATTTTATCTCTCACTTTTTCATATTGTCGTCTGCTCGTTTTTACAACTTCAACATTGGGATTTAATCTTTTAATATTTTTCAAAAAATTTCTTATTCAAAGGATTTAATTGATGTTTGATCCAATGGACCAATAAAAATGGTGATGTCGTAAACCTGTTTAATTTTTGGTTTAGCTAAGCTTGATTAAGCTAATCTGGATTAAAATTGAGCTAAACCAAACTCCGTTTCCAAAACATTGCAAGAAACTCCCATTGGCTCCCGAGCCTGTTTGCTCGCACATTAATACAAATATATACAATTGTTTCATGCACTACAAGTAGAAACAATTTTTTTTTTTTTTTTTAGGATTTTGTCGAGGAGTTGTTGTTTGCACGGGCGATAAAACAGTAATGGGTCGTGTAGCCAATTTGACTACTGGATTGAAGAATAGCAAAACACCAATAGCAAGAGAAATAGAGCACTTTGTTCAAATCATTACCATATTTGCAGTCATGGTTGGAGGCATCTTTTTAGTTATTGTCCTTGTACTAGGATTCAATTGGTTAACAGCAATTATTTTCATCATAGGAGTCATTGTTGCTAATGTTCCTGAAGGACTTTTACCAACTGTCTTTGTTAAGTATAAAACTACTTTAAATTCTTTACCAATGAATACACTTATTGATTGTATAATTTTTCACAGGTTTCTTTGTCGCTAGCGGCAAAGCGAATGGCGAAGAAAAATTGTGTTGTCAAAAATCTGGAGGCAGTAGAAACTTTGGGTTCTACATCTGTCATATGCACAGATAAAACTGGAACCTTAACTCAGAATAGAATGACTGTTGCTCATTTATGGATTGATGGCAATATTTTTGAGACAAACACATCGGAGATGCAAAGCGGGTTAGAAGCTACCACGTTTGACCGGCAGTCAAATACCTACAAAGATCTATTAAGAATAGCCACATTATGTAATAGAGCTTTTTTCAAAGTAGACCAAGATGAAAACATTCCAGTGATGCAAAGGTTGGTGATTTAAAAAAAATCCTCCGATAGAATGTGTTCGTCTCAATGAATATGGTATCTACACTCTGTTTCCAAAACACTGCAAGAAACTCCCATTGGCTAGAGCTTTTTCCCAGCAATTTTTTAAGACACTTAAAAAAATAATTCGAAAAATGACCATAAAAGGGCATAAACAAACATATACGAAAATAAACGAATCTAAACAAACAAAAACGACCATAAACGATCATAAAAATGACCATATATGGTAGTTGTGGTGGTTTTTTGTATTAATGTGCAAGCAAACAGGCTCCAATCAATGGGAGTTTCTCGCAATGTTTTAGAAACGGAGTTTAGTATGGTGTTTAGTGGGATTAAAACTAGAAGTGTTTATGTTGGCCATGTTTTAAGATCTTAAATCACAAACACTGCAGGAAGTCCCAAAATGTACCCTTGAAAAACATTTTCTGGACATGAAACACAAACCTTCCAATAAGTAAGGAGTAGATTTTCAGTGGTTCGCCAGTCTGAAATTGTTTTCTATCGGAGGATTTATAATATCCAAGTATGAGTAGTGAAAATACATGGTTACAGAGAAACTGCAGGTGATGCTTCTGAATCAGCTTTACTCAAGTTTTGTACTCTTCGGCTAGGTGAAAAAGACTATGAGATAATGAAGGATGTCAATAAAAAAGTTTGCGAGATCCCGTTTAATTCCACCAACAAATTTCAGGTATTACTATGATCATTGCTGATCAGGATATCTCATTCCTTAAAGCATCTCAATATCTTAGATATCTATTCATCAACTGGCTGAACCAACAGAAGAGTCACACCACATTTTAGTGATGAAAGGAGCCCCTGAACAAATTTTGAAGTGTTGCTCAACCGTTTCAATAAATGGCGAAGAACTTCCATTGGACAAAGAGAAGAAAGCAAAGTTTAATAGTGCTTATGTAGCTCTAGGTAGCTTAGGGGAAAGAGTACTTGGTAAGAATTTGTATTTCCAGAAGAATTGCAAACTAACTTGGCATTGGTTTGTAGGATTTTGCCAATACTATTTGCCCAAGAAAGATTTTCCATTGAATTTCCCATTTGATAGTGATGACATCAATTTTCCAATGGAAGGTTTATGTTTTGTTGGATTGATATCTCTTATTGATCCTCCGCGCGCTACCGTTCCAGATGCAATCGGCCATTGTCGGACAGCCGGAGTCAAAGTAAATAGGAATAGGATTGTTAGAAACTAAATGATTAGAACAGATGTCTATGATTCTTTTAGGTGATCATGGTCACTGGTGATCATCCAATCACTGCGAAAGCCATTGCCCAAGCCGTTGGTATCATATCTGACGGAGCGAAAGTCGATGAAGAAGAAACTGTTAAAACCGATTGTGTTGAAGAAGTTACTGATGGTTATCAAGTTAAAGCATGTGTAATACATGGTACTCAGTTAAAAGATTTCCAGCCAGACCAAGTGGACAATATATTGAAATACTACACCGAAGTTGTTTTCGCTCGAACCTCACCTCAACAAAAACTAATTATTGTTGAAAGTTGCCAACGGTTGGGAGCTATTGTAGCTGTGACCGGCGATGGGGTCAATGATGCACCGGCTTTAAAAAAAGCTGATATTGGTATCACTTAATTTATGAGATGAATAGTAATAATTTATTATATAAGAATAACTTATTGCAGGTATTGCTATGGGTATAACTGGAAGCGAGGTCAGCAAGCAAGCGGCAGATATGGTTTTATTGGACGACAACTTTTCTTCGATTGTGCATGGTGTTGAAGAAGGCCGTTTGATATTTGAAAATCTAAAGAAAGCCATTGCATATGCTTTAACAGCCAACTTGCCAGAAATTGTCCCTTTTTTAATTTATGCTATATTCAACATTCCACTACCTCTTGGCAATGTGCATATGCTGGTCATATGCCTTGGAACAGACATAGTGAGCTAAAAATCAAAAAGCAAAAGCAATAAGTACAATTTCTACTTGTAAGTAGGTTCCTGCCATATCAATGGGTTATGAAAAAGCCGAAACTGATATTATGCTTAGGAAACCCCGAAATCCAAGAACTGAGAATTTAGTAAACGTCCGGTATAGTAATTGATTATGAATATACATATACATATACATATACATATACAAGTGAACGTCTTGTTGACCAGACACTCTTGGGCAGGACAAAAACTGTCTACGTCCCATCCATGGAATCTTGAGCTAAATTTTTTTACTTCTATATTGGATAATTTCTGCTAAATGATCAGTATGATTCTCCAGTTGGCATGAAAACAAAATCTCATATTAGGGCTTCATTTTCACGACAGGGGAAGAGGGAGACCAATTATTAAACAGTAAATATTCCATTTAGAAGTAAAAGATTTTAGCTTAAGATTCCATGATGGTGTACTGTCTACAGGGTCTTCACTGTAATAGTAAAAGAGCATGTAATAGTAATTATTTATTGTAATGAATAGGTTGGTTTGTCGCTCCTATGCCCAAATAGGACCGATGGAAGCTTTAGCCGGTTTTTATACGTATTTTGTAGTTATGGGCCAAAATGGGTTTTGGCCACTTAAACTGTTTGGTCTCAGAAGTGCATGGGAATCAGCAGCCATTAATGATTTAGAAGATTCATACAGACAGGAATGGACTTATGATCAAAGAAAAACCTTGGAATTTACTTGTCAAACTTCTTTTTTTGTATCAGTAGTGATCACTCAATTGGCAAACATCATTGTAAATAAGGTCAGAAGGAAATCAGTTTTCCAACAAGGACTTGGGTAAAAGAAATATCAATATCACATAACTATCAGGTCCGGCTTTTTAACTATGATTTATAATGTTTTCAGAAACCACGTGATGTCATTTGGAATGTTGTTTGAATTACTGTTGGCTGCATTTCTCAGTTACACACCAGGAATGGCTAATATTCACATGGAACCATTGAAGTAAATATTAATTTGCTTTGAGATTTTACTTCAATCAAAATTATTTTTTAGATTTATGTGGTGGTTTCCTGCAATACCATTTAGTATTTTAATTTTCATACTCGATGAACTACGCCGCTTGACCATGAAAAAATTTCCACGAGGATTTATTTTCCGCGAAACATATTTTTAATATTTTACAATTCTGTTTATTCGCTGTCAAAGTGCAATTTGACAAACAATTTACTATATATAAGAAGATTATAAATATTATAAGACAAGTCTTTCGCCCCCATTTTCCTTATCTGTATTATCCATAAGATTCTCTTCGGCTAACTGCCTGAAATGTTGAGAATTTTTGAATTCTGAATAAAGCGTGAAAAGAACATGAAGTGCTTGAATTTTGGATTTGTAAATAGGAATGTCCAGCAAACCTATCCAAGAAAAACAAACCAAAAATTACTTCGGCACATTGAGTATTGTTAGTATAAACAAACCACAGATAACGTCCACATATTGAGACAAATCACAATCGGTATCAGCTGATGGCAAACCAACTTCTTTTAAAAGTTCTTCAAACTGTGGATCCCATTCTTGCATCAAGTTTTCAATGTCCGGCATTGGTCTAAGTACAAGACGATAATGGAAAAATACAAAATGTAGAAAATAAAAAATAAAATAAAATTACTTCGATTATAATCATTTATTTATACAGACACGTCGTTTTTTCTCAATTTATTCTCTGTGCTTTCGACCATCGAAGATCTCATCAGCAGATCCATCTGTCTGGAGCACTGTGAACAGTCAGACAGAGACTGTTGAGATCTTCGATGGTCGAAAGCAGAGTGAATAAATTAGGAAAAAACGACGTGTCTGTATAATTACCGTATATACTCGCGTATAAGTCGACCCCGACTTAAAACGGGTCAAAAACCATTGACCCGCGTATAAGTCGAATTGGAAGAAAAATACCAGGATTTGGTCCAAAAATCATCGACTTTTTACGCGAGCATATACGGTATTCACAAATCACGTCCGTTCAACGTTCAGGCCACCCTAAAGGTAGCCTATGGGGTGGCCTGCATGTTGAACGGACGTGATTTGTAAAATTCTAAAAAAAAAAGTTTGTTTCTTTGATCTGCGTATAAGTCGAATTTGGAAAAATACGCCTAGATTTGGTCCAAAAATCTTCGACTTATACGCGAGTATATACGGTAAGTGATTATATTTGAAATAATTTAATTTTATTTTTTAGATTCAAAATAATGACGCGTATTAAATAGATGTTTTTTTAAACAAAATATAGAATTTGCGACTAGTACTTTTCTCTTATAAAAACCTCCGGTATAGCTATAACTATAATGGAAAAACATCTTAAAATAGCGCAGTACATATCCGGTAGTTTTACACCATTTAGGGATGAAAAGACTAATGGTTATGGTTAGTTCACATTGATCGTAACGTAACTTACGAAAATTTAACGTAACTTAAGGAACGTAAAGGTATAGTTTTGTTCACACAATTTCTCATTTTATCTCATTTTTCACGCGCGAGAAGCAGCTAGCTGTCTTCTCATTGGTTTCCGTAATTTCTTAAGTTACGTTACTTATTTTGAAGTAAGTTTATATCTGTGATTTTAAACCCACAATGCATTACACTCATCTTGCGGATGGTGTAAATGTGAAAAGAAAGAAACCATCATTTTAAGTCTTTATACCAAAAATTAGAAATAAGAATTTGAAGAAATTACTTTGAGTAATGCACAGTTGGCGGTGGCTTCGATTTATGTAAATCACTGATGCTTTTAATCCACTTGTCAATTTCCTTTGGATTTTTCCCAGCATTTTCAAGTTGTTTGACAATCTAAACATCAAGATGTACAATTTTAACAAATTTCCACCTTAATGACTTCTCCTCCCATTGAAAACTTACAACTGTTTTGAGACTAGCTTGTTTCGACACAGCACGAAGTTGCAAATCCAAAACCGTTTGATCCGACTGCTTTGAGCACGGTTCATCCAACACGATCAGACCGAGCATTTCCGGCTTACTGTCCGGCCTTCCCACCTACAACGAATAATTCCCTTCATACAACCGCAAAATCCCAACTTAGCGACGGATTTATAATCCGCGCGGCCTTTTTTTTGAGACCCCGCGGATACATATCTGTTCATTGTGCAAACTAAACCTTGATGAATGCATCGATATCTCCAACAGCGGGAATAAAATCGGGGATGAAAGGTTTCAACTTGTGCTCTAATTCGATGGTTTGCGGCGTATAACGAGTAATAAACTGGAAAAGTTCCTTAATTTCCAGCGTAACGTTCAAGTCCTCGAACTCTGTCGGATCATAAGCCCTAAAAATATTCATTATTTATTTCATTTATTTTATTCAGATATTTTATTTCTATGCACCCTTCTACATGTGCTCCTTGTGAGTCATCATCATCATCATCTTCATCTTCGCTTTCCTCAGAATTATTATTGTTGGTTTCCTCTTCGGGGTTAATAGCGCTTGTTCCTGGAGTTACTGTACTGTCAAGAAGCTCTTCCGATGATCCATGCAAATCGTTTGACAGCCCCATAGCTGGCTAATTATAATTTTTGAATATTAAAGGCCGTGGATATTTCCACAAACACTTGTAGAAATAGACATTAGGTGCATTCAATTCCAAACTGATTATAAAAGCATAATTAAATCTGATTATAGAGAATCAGTTTAATCTGTTTTAAGCATTGAACGTGGTTATTAAGTTTCAGTCTGCGCATGCGCAGTTGCAAACTTAAATATTCTGGGATCAAGTTCCTTGATCGTAACTAGTCCTCGCGTGCCCATGCCCAGATTGCTGTGCGTTTTCTCTTTTCAGTTGTAATCTACTATAAAATAGTGGTATACATTAAAGTATACGAAAATTGTTGTGAAAAATATGTAAAAAAAGCAGTTAAATCCAATACTAAAGTCAATCGATCTTTACCTCAGTCTATCTCTAATCCAAAATGGCTGCCAAGAATGTCGCCAAAAACAAGATTTCAGCAGCATAAACCACCTACAACGTGGTTTATGGAGAAGCGGTTTATGTGTAAACTGTTTATTGGAAAATGACGGTAAAAAACGTCATTTCCGCCTAGCGAGAATCAAGAGAATCACGATAAACCGTTTATGACTTTGGAATTGAATGCACCTATTGGCTATTTGCACAAACGTTTGTGGAAATAGCCTGACCATTAAGGGCCGGCTATTCCTACAAACGTTGGTCAGTGTTTGCAAGCGGCGCTTATGCGTATCGTTCTAACGCCTCCGTTTGTGGAAATAGACATTATGTTTGCGAAAATCGACACTGCGTTTATTAAATTTGACATTTTATGCACTTTTACAACCACCGATTCATCCAAATCCTCATCATTCACCGGTTGGGCTGTTGTGGGTCGACCAATAGCACTCATTGGTTGAAACTCTACGAAATACATATAATAAAAAAATTAAAACATGAGTTATGACCTAAAATTCATCAAAATGTACTTTTTGTTATTGGATTATGTTCCGTTTCCTCCCCCGAATCATCTTTTCCATCTAGGATTGTGCCGGGTGGTTGCTTCTGATCACGTAAAAATGGTAACTACAATAAAAATTGACATAATATCACGATTTAGTGGAATTTTTAATGAATTACTTACCGCTGCGAGTTTATTGACGTCCGCCATGTATGTATGGACACAAATGTTACCATAGCAACAATCATTTTTCAACCAAATTCAAAAACTCAAATATTTGTTTTATTTCACTTAATAAAAAGAAGAAATGACGCAAAAACATATTTCAAATAATTTTTATTAAAAAAGAAGAAAAAAAAAAATTATATAAAGGAAATTTGATTCTAGGTATTGGTCTCAAACTAGATACCTGCATTCCGGATATCCTGCTCGTGATTGGCTGGAAAATAATTTTCCCACCAATGGAATAAAGGTGACGGGACTGCTCACTACACGATGGCGGAAATGTTTTCAGTTAACGTCGTGTGAAATATGCACGCAACGAGACTAAAGTTTTACCTGTAAATACATGTACATAATGTCAATCGAATCAAAACGAAACTAAAACAAAATCACACAACACTAAACGAAACTAAAACATGGAACCAACGTCACAGACAACAACCGATGACACCAGTGCGAAAACTACCACCTACGTGCAGCAGTAAGTGAAAAAAACAAACAAAAAAAACAGAATATAACTAATGAATTATGTAAAAAACACCTACAAACAGGTGTCACATGATTTGGATCATATTTTATTCAAATACCATTTTTTTTAAAAATACTTATTTTGAATTTATTTTTTTAGGAAAAAAAATAATTTGTTGGATTTGGGTCATCAATCACCAATTCAAGTGTGTGTGTCCACTACAAGTTGTACTGAAAACAGGTATAATTAGAATTTAAAAAAAAAATATAAAATTCTGTGTTTTTTGAACTTAATTTTGATAAAATTTTATTTTTTTATTTTTTTTTTTTTTTTTTTTGTCTTTATCTGTTTTGATTTGATTATTTTGTAATTTTTTTTTTTTATTATATATATTTTTATTTTATAGTCCATCCAGTAGTCCTCAGATTAGTCCGAAATTACAATTGAAGTTCAGAGGAGAAAATAGAAATAAAGAACAATTATCACCAAATGGTTCATCTGTGAAGGATGGTTCTACTGATTTATCTTTTCAAGGAAATGAGGTGATTATTCAATGAAAACAAATTATAATGATGATTTGTTTACGCATATCGGAGTTTTCGGCGCAGGGAAATGTTGTTTTCGGGTTATTTTACGCTTAATCAAATCAGTATTTGATTTTATCATATCTAAATATTAATTTTTTTTTATTTTTCTTTTTTTAAATGTAGGATTCAATCAGCAGGTCATCCGAATCGGGTAAATCGGTGGAATTCCAGAAATCTGTCGACTCCGGGTCGTGTAAGGATTTTAATTTGAGGGACAAGAAGGGCGGAGATAAGAAAAAGAAAACATCTTCTTGGTACAATGTATGAAATTTAGTTAATTTACAAAATTTAAAGCAAAAAAATGAGAAAAAAAAAAATATTTTAAGATAAAATTACAAAGGTTAAAAATCATTGATAAATGATAACAACAATGATTTCGTAACTGCTTTATTTCCAACCTATTAAATAAACAATGAATTCTGTTAGAGGATTTATTCTTTGGTTTACCACATGTTCATTTATTTCTAGTTCAAAGATGAACTAAAACAGCTTGATAATTTGAATTATCAATTTGTATTATCATTTCGGGTTCCATTTTGTGGTAAACTTGTAAAATTTGACCAATTCTGATGTTATATCATTTTATTTCAAATAATTAATTTCTGGACCACACCCAATATAGCAAGAATAATAGATGAATCAATAAATTTTTTATTTTAGGTATTAAATCCCAGCTACAAGTCGAGAAGCGACGACTTTAAACGATTGTTCAAGGAACTACCTGATAATGAGCGGTTACTAGTAGGTAATGACACAAATGGGAAATCATGTCATCCAAAAATGCTTTGTTGACCATGAAAAATTAAAAATTATGATTAGAAAATTAGACACTTTGCGATTTTTTGTACGAAAAAAATTAAAATACGAAATCAAGAAGAAAAAAACGAAATTTTAATATGATTTTGTTTTGATTTTCTCGTTTTATTAATTTATTTTGTAGCGAAATATAAAAAAGATTTCGTACATTATTTCGTAAATACGACCTGATTTTCATTAGGTTTAATTTGTTATAAGGTGCTTGATTATGCTAGAAATTGCTGCCGCCGATTAAATGTCGTATATAATACGTTTCGTGAAAAATCGCAACCTGTTGTACGAAATTCAAATTAAGAAATTAAAAAAAAAGGATTAAAAATTTTTTTTTTTTTTTAATTTTGTAATTTTTCTTATGAGAAATCGCGAAGTCTCTATTAATATGAAATTGGATTTCTTGAAAATTACAAGAATTTCCTCCGCGTTTCTGTCTTGTGTCCGGAGTCCGGGCGTTTGTGTTGACAAATTTTTGCTGCCTAATGGCGAATTTTGGCGAATTTTTGGCGAATTTTTAATAAATTTTGACAAATTCTTGTTGATTTTCATTTAATAAATTTTGCTAAATGTTTGAAATTTTTAATTTTGCGGTAAACATTAAGAAATATGAGACTTTTTTGTTGAACATCAACATATTATTGATAATTATCAAAAGAAATTTGAGATTTCTTGTATGTCGACACATTTTTGATAAAATTTTACAATCTGAGGAATTTTTAATAAATTTTAAGAAATTTTGATTGAATATGTTCAAACAATTTTTTTCTCTCTATTTTTATACAGATTATTCCTGCGCTTTACAAAAGGATATTCTTGTACAAGGAAGATTATACATTTCTCAAAACTACGTGTGTTTCTATGCAAATATTTTTAGATGGGAAACAGTGGTAAGACTAAATGCTAAATTGCTAAACCCTATACACTCAAACCATCTAAGAAATCATTTTTGTTCAACAGTTGGTAATTCGATGCATTGACGTTACGGCAATGACAAAAGAGAAAACTGCGAGAGTAATACCAAATGCCATTCAAATATGTACAGAATTGGACAAACATTTTTTTACGTCATTTGGAGCACGTGATAAAACATATTTGATGCTTTTTCGTGTCTGGCAGAACGCATTGATGGAACAGGTAAATGTAAAACAGAAAAACAGCGAAAATTTCAAAAATTGAATTCCTCAATTCATTTAAAAGGTTTACAACATCAAATTTTTTATTGCTCCATTATATCAAGCATGTTTTAAAACCCTTAAACAATTTTTGCACACATTTTTTGAAAAATATTTTCGGGTTAAGACACAAAAAGTGAGAGATGAAAGCCAGTTAACATGGGGAATACCAACTATGACATCAGAAACAACGCCATGCCAGCAGTGGCCAACAATGTCCCTCGCAAATGAACTATTTGGGATACAAAATGATTTTTTAAAATGAGTTCTGGAAACTTTAAAACATAAAAAAATAAATAAAAATCATTTCGGCCAAATTATTCATCCATAAAATTTTTTAATGTGACATTATGCGTAGTACCATTTCAAGGTCATAAGCTTTGTTATTTTTGCAGCCTTGAATATATTAACATGATAAAAACAAAAAATTTGGCAAACGTTAAAATAATTTTTTTTTCTTTTTATATTTGCAGCCAATGTCTATTCAAGAATTATGGCAATGTGTTCACTACAATTACGGTGACGAGTTGGGTTTAACTAGTGATGATGACGATTATATCGCACCGCCAACTGAAGATGATGTAAAAGCAAATGGAATGTTTTTGATGTTGCCCGAGGTTAAAGATTGTGCCAACAAAACATTAAAAACGCCAACGGAATTATGTATCGAGTCAATCAGCATGAAAACATCCAGTTGCAAGGTAGATTTGACATTTTCAATTGTTTTCATATGGGCTTTGGGCCAATAAGGAAAACGAGTGGGGACTGGGGAGGGATAATATTAAAAATTCTATTGATTTATCATTAGTGGTTTCTGGAACGAGATGATTATATGTGATTAATGGATCCAATAAATCGGCCTGTGGCACTTGGCTTAAAAAATTAAAAAGATCCACGTTTTAATAATGGGCACTAGATGGTGCTGTAGGAAATTATTGAATATTGAATACAGCTAAACTCTATCCAACAATTTGTGCACGAAACTGAAAAGTGAACTTTTTTGCATTCTACCGAAAGTATATACCGTATATACTCGCGTATAAGTCGAGGATTTTTGGAATACATCTTGTGTATACTTGAAACGTTTTAAGTGGGGGCGACTTATACATATAGTCAACCCCCACTTAAAACGTGCTGACAGAGTTGGCGGTACCCAACTCAACTAATCTCCAGTAATTAGCACTTTGAGGACCAGACACAATTTTGGAATTGGTATGAACAGACTGCATTAGTTTACTGCATTTTTATGTTTTAAAAAATTATGGTTCTTGAAACATAACTGTCTTGAACATTGAGATTAGTTTTGTCAGTGTGGTGCATTCAATTACTTATCCGATTTTGGTAATCAGATTTCCTCGATTTCGGAAATCCACAGAATCAGTCAGATTGAATTGAATTGAATGAGTCAGATTTTGCCACTGATGAAAATAGTTTCCGACTTTTCTGAGCATGTGCAGTGCACTAATCCCTGATCATATTTAGTGATCTGGAACAAATTTTAAAAGCATCATCACCATGAGGCTTCGATCTAGTTCAGCTAGATCGAAGAAAGTCGGCATCCAAAATCGACTTTTTTTATCGATTTCAGTAATCCGATTTCAGTATCCGATTTCAGTAATCCGATTTCAGTAATCCGATTTCAGTAATCCGATTTCAGTAAATCTGATTTCATTAAATCCAATTTCGACAATATGACGTAAAATGCTTCTGCATCCGGTCACGAAAAACGGGGAAATTGAAGATAACGGGGAAATTGGACTAATTGAATGCACTACTCACTATAACTTTGAGATATAATAAACTAAATCTTTCAATCGCATTGAAACTAAGGAAGATTTAAACTTAGAATGATTTATTAAATGAAAATGTGACTTATATACATATAAAAACGTATGATAAACTAATCTTAATTAATCTGGATTTTTAATTGGTTGTTGATCACAACAACCCTGCTGCTTGCGCCCTCTATCTTTCCAAACGTTTCCCAAACGTTTACACCATCACGTTTACATCTTTTAGGATATAACAGTAAAAATTTATATGCATAAATGCATATTTTAAGGAATTTTTTGTGCACTTTTGTCATTTTCAGGGATAAAAAGGTAGACAACTTTAACTTTTTACTCAGAAAATGATGCAATTATGAAATTTTTAAAGGGGGAGTGTGATGATGGCTCTTTTGTTTGTATAATTTGTATTATTCTGTTTATTTGTCACTTCTGCAAACAAATGGTTGAAATATAATTCAACAAAAATAGTATGTCTTAAAAAGTAAGTCTGAGTTAGCAATACATTTGATTGTATTTGGCAATAGTTCATCTCAGGATTCAACTCCCAATGGGAATTGGCACTGATGCAGTTTTCAATACAAATTTGGAGCAAAATGGTGGCTCTAGGCTTAGATAATTCTTGGAATGTAATATAGAGAAAAAGAAGCTTAATTTTGTAAAAAAAACTTCTAGAAAGATATAATGGACTCTGATGATGAAACACACTGGCAAGAGCCCAGTGGTTTAAGGATTCCTTCTATCTATTTGAATGACCATTTATTGGTAAGAAAAGCAAGCTAAAATTAATTTTCTATTTAGAGGAATGACATCTTTTCCTTTAACTTTTCTTGAAAACAAATCCCAAAGTATCAAATCAGTGATTACAGAGTGTTATTATAAAAGATAAGATTCCAGCTAAAATTTCCTTACCAGCAACCCAAAACTCCCTCTTGCAATCAGGGTTGGGCGTGCTACTGAAGAAAATAGCGCCGCTAGTATTGCGCTACAAATTTATCAAATAGTGAACCGCCATTGCGCTACCCCTACTTAAAAATTTGTAGCGACGCGGCGCTGCAAGCCGAAAATGAAGCGCATGTGATACAATACTTTTCCCCTACTTTTCCGCTATTTGCAACGTCAGAGTAATGGAACGTTCCATTGACTCTGGCGACAGTATATCTGCATTCTCGCTATTTGTGTGACGTTTTGCCTAGGTATGGAAATAACGAAAAAGTAGTTCAACTTTCACTACTTTTTTGCTATTTAGGGCATAAATATAATTGGCGCTACTTTCCGACTTAGCGATGGAAAGTAGCGAAATTTCAGTGCAGCTACGGTAGCGGCAGCGCCGTCACAGTAGTGATAGCACGACGGCGCTTTTTCGCCCAACCCTGCTTGCAACAGAGTACTCCAAAATCATGTATTTGTATGGATATAAAATTGGTTTCTTGTAATTTTGTCTTTCATGTTGGTTAAACTAAGATAAAATGGGATTATTTAATGCATGTCCACGGCAGGTCCTTTTTTGCCAACCAAGACAATTTTGAGGTAGATCAAACTTATCAGAAAAGATTCTTAATGTTTTTTGGGTTAGATGGTATTTACTTGCAATTGGCCAATAAAAATTCTTTATAGGCAAACTAAAAAAAAAAATACAAGGTAGGTCACACGGTAGGTCATTACAGTCATGTGACTGTTGAGCCGTGTTCTTGGTTAGATGGTATTTTCTTGCTGATTATTGGTATTGGCCAATAGAGACTTGGCATTGATTTGGTAAAGAAATTTCCAAAAACTGAATACTCAATTTTAAGTTTGATTGAAAAGGTCTAATTTCTTCGAAGGACATTTTATAAACATTAAAATGAATATGTTAAAATGAATATGTCAAAACATCTTCATTTGGCTTGAATAACTGAAGACCAAAAATCCCCCAAAATAAGACATTTTTGTACTACAGTATATGCTGTGCGGTCCGGACATTGACGGGTCCTGGAAAAGTGTCCGGTGTGCAGAGCGTCCAGTCGTCACGTTGGACACCGGACACTTGACCGAGACCCGTTCGATCTAAGTCCGCTCTGCCGTCCGGACAAATTCGATTTGTCCAGTGCGCAGAGCGTCCAGTCGGCACGTTGGCCGCTCTGCGCACCGGACAAAACGAATTTGCCGGGACGGCAGGGTGGACTTAGATCGAACTGGTCTCGGTCAAGAGTCTGGTGTCCGGACGGTAGGGTGGACTTAGATCAAACGGGTCTCGGGCAAGTGTCCGGTGTCCGGACGGCAAAGCTGTCCGGACTGCGGGGCGTTTTTAACAATTCTGCGTGTTAGGTGGGTTCGGGTCCTGGGAAAAGTGTCCAGACCACACAGCTGTCCGGATGGCGCTATGTCCGGACCGCACAGCATATCCTTCCAAGAGACAATGATTCTAATGAACATGGCAAACCAATAATGTATACATTTGTATAATTGCATAAAGCTGTTGTATGGTAGCGCTTTAGCACTAGTTGTTGTGGTCGGCACTAGATGTCGCTTATATTTAATAATTTCAAAAAAATTTCACTCTGATCTCGATAAAATTTTTATTAATTTTATCAAAAATTACACAAAACTCGTCTAATTCATCTATATTTAATGCAATAAAACTATTTGCAAGATTTAAAACATGCTAAATAACTTATCTACAAAACATATCATTTTCTAGTAGAGTTTTGAACAAAAATTTATGTATTCATAACTTTACTGGAATTTGTATCTAACCTGAAAATTTAAAATTACTGTTTTTACTTCTTGTCACAAATGGTGGTGACGCTCTAAACCGAAGCGCTTTAACTAATTACAAGGCAGCTGCCCAAAATTTAACATGGAAAGATTCAGGGGCTGAATTTTGCAAGCTTTGTATTTTGTAGAATTTTTAACTAAAATTTTTTAAATTTATACTATAAAATTCTTTATTATGAACAGTACAAAGTAGCCAAGCATCAGAATTTTTAAAAAAATTTAAGGAAAATTTCCTATATCAGTGTGGTGATAGTATACATTTGTATACATCATTGGCTCTTGGAAGGTTAAACTGTATTTGTAAAATTTGTACTACTTGTGATTGGATTTACCAATATCATGTAACTGACAGTGAGAATTCAGTTTGAGAATTGAGTTTTTGGGAATTTCATTATTTGTAGATTATTGATATTGCTTGATATTTACTTGCCGATTATTGGTATCGGCCAACATCTACAAGCCGCTGTTCAATTGGTTTTTATTTGAGATATAACATACCATCAATTGTTGTACCCAATTGTCTGAATGTTTGTGTTGCATTTCTTCAATTCAGTCATTGTCAGCCAACTATGAGAAAAAAAACAAGGAATCATATCAATAAGTAATTTTGCCTTAATCCACAAGATAAGCATAAATAATGTACAAATACACCGACCTGTGGTTATATACTTCCACGAAACTGGGTGGTGCAACAAAATTAAACACTCATTAACCTAATTACACTCACTTCACTATCTATTAAAATGACATTATCAACTTTTTAATTAAAAGAATGTTGACATATGAAATTCAAGAAAGTCACACATTCAGAATAAATTAAAACAAATTCCTCAGACGTTGTGGCAAAAATTGGGAGTGTTAGGGTTAGTTCACATTGGTTTTCACACTACTCCGTAACGTAACGCAAGATGGCAAGATGGCGCAATGCATTGTGGATTTAAAATCACAGACATAAACTTAAGTTCCTTCTCGCATGAAAAACAAGATGGAATGAGAATTTGCATTTACTGTCTACAAACAGTGTGAACAAAACCATACGTTACTTTTCTTAAGTTACGTTAAATTTTCGTAAGTTTGCATTCGGTTACGTTCAATGTGAACTAACTATTATAGTTAGTTCACAATAGGTGCGTTCAATTCCGAAGTGATTATAAAAGCATAATTAAATCTGATTATAAAGAATCAGTTTAATCTGCTTTAAGCATTGAACGTGTTATTAAGTTTCAGTCTGCGCATGCGCAGTTGCAAACTTAAATATTCTAGGGTCAAGTTCCTTGATCGGAACTAGTTCTTAATCCAAAATCCATGTCTGGATTGTTGTAGTTTTCTTTTTTCAGTTGATTTTTTAAAGTTACTATAAAATAGTAGTGTACATTAAAGTATACCAAAAGTGTTGAAATCTAGTAAAAAATATATAAAAAAGCACTGAAATCTCTTAATAAAGTCGATCGAGTGCCACCTCGATCAATCTTGAATCCAAAATGACTGCCAAGAATGCTGTCATAAAACAAGATTTCAGCAGCATAAACAACCCTCAACGTGATTTATGTAAAGGCGGTTTATGGATAAACTGATTGTTGGAAAATTACGTAAAAAACGTCATTTCCGCCTAATGAGAATCAAAAGAATCAAGATAAACAGTTTATCCATTTGGAATTGAATGCACCTATTGGCACTCCGTAACGAAACGCAAGATGGCTGCGCAACGCATTGTGGGTTTATAATCACAGACGTTAACTTAAGTTTCTACGTCAAAATTGATTTTGAAGTAGGAAGTAACGTAACTTAAAGAAATTACGACAACCAATGAGAAGTCGGCTTTAAGCGTAATAATTACCACTTTCTAAGTTTACTTTTGTCCTAATATGAAATGAGACGTGAAAAAATTACATAATTCACAACTCACCACGAGTAAAAATAAAGTTATTCCAAGAATGTCCCCCAAGTGGCGACATTTCTAACACTAATCATCTTCCTGTTTACAAGTTTAAAATTGGATAAATTCCATCTGATTTATCTAGAAAAAGTGACATTTCTATTCGATACTTGTTGACATAAGTTGGTTCAAGTCACATGTTTGCATTTTTGATCCAATCATTAAGAGTGGGAGGAGGAGAGAAAAAAAAAAAAAAAAAAAAAAAACCTAGACCTTGTGCTGACTAAGTTTGGAAAATTGTTCATTATTTCTTCCGCTTTTGGAGAGTTTTCATGCGCGTTGATTCGCGATGGTCAATTGCGATGCGGACCGCGCGATGAGCGCAGTTGAGGACGAGGATTTCGCGTTTGTGGCGGATGAGGTGGACCTCGAATCGGAAAATGACATGTTGGTGCCGGATTGCGAGGAATACGTTCATCAATTTGTGGTAGGTGTATCGTTTTTCGTTTAAAGAGTGCATGTGTACTTGGTTATGGTGCGGTTCATTGTGGGAAGGGGTGCATGAACAGTATCAGCAGATAAATAGGAATTTTCTTTTGGATTTCACTTTTTGTTGTTGATTTTTTTATTTTTTTGGATTGTTTTTGGTTTTTGTAGGTAATTTTTTTTTTTTTTTTTTTTTTTTTTGAAATTATTTTTTGACTGAATTTCGTGGTTGGCTCGACCTTGGATCAAGTTGTTGGGAGGACATTTGGAGTTTATGTGGAAAAATTGGGTCATTTGTTGTAACTTGAAAAATAAAATGATGTTGGGAGATGATTTATGTGCTTTTTAGTGTCATTATTTGTAATTATGGTTTTTATCTTAATTCTTAAAGAAGTAAAACTGGAATAAAGATTAGACAAATAGAGTGATCCATTAGATAACCACAAGAAAATGATTTTTTTTAGTTAAAACATCAATGAATTGATATTTTCTTAGTGATTTTTCACATGGTTTCAGTCAGACAGTCTTGGGATTTATGGCACATTGACAACTAAGTTCACAAGAGCCAAAAAAACTTGACAAGGTAATTGGCTTCAAATTGACTATGCCATTTCTTAACAGATTTATTCTATTGTTTGATATTTCCAGTTGAGTTGAGAAAAAATTGAGGATTTTTTTTTAGTTTGGTTTAGTATTTCCAGACAAACTTGTATTTTTCATTTTTCTTGACCAAGACACTGTCAATATGACAGGGAAACTGTAGAAAATCTCACAGATGTTTTTGCCATACAAACCTTAAATTAGACATGGATAATAAAACAACTAGGAGTCTCAGTAGGTCACCCATCCAAATACCAACTAGGCTAATGGTTATAGGTGATTGACACAATGAACCATTCTTATTTTATCTGACCTAATCATCTTGTAGAAGTTGATTTTTTTTTTTTTTAGATATTTTCTGGAGTTCAGCTTTTGCACTTCTAAAAAACTGTTCAACCAATGGGAGTTTGTTACAAGATTTCATGAACAGAGTTTAGTGAAGCACTTGGATTTGAGTCGATGGGAATAAAATCTTGGCTTAAGAATTGCATAAATGTGAGAAATGGGCAAATTTGTCAAATTGTTGACTAAGGTTTAAGTTGATTTTCGGATCAGGAAGAGAGAGAGAGAGAGAGAGTAAATGGTTTATAAAATGCAAGCAGCAACTTAAGACGCACATCTGAATTTGACATACCACATCAAACAGACTAAATCACATTGGGTACATACTACACTCGTACATTGAAATGGAATGCAGTCTTACATTACCAAAGACATGATGACAAAAGACACAGAAAAGAAAGAGTAGCACAAAAAAAAGAATTTTTAAAAAACAACAGATAACCAGAGAACCATTAGCTCCATCGCAGTCGAAAAACATTGCTACATTGGTGTACCTAGGGAAGGTTGCAAGAAGGTTGGGCTTGGAGGTTTTTTTCTCGTTCGTAGGAGCATCAGGTTTAAGTTTAAGTCAGGTTTGGTTAGCATATTATGAGTTCCCGAACAAACTTTTTTTCAAGCTTCTGCGTCACTATCCGCCTACGCGTAAACACGTGGATGGATAGTCAGACAGCGGTTGAATTTATTTACAATTTCTACGTCTGGCATTTACCCGCTCACACGCAAAAGCAATATTGAAGGATGAATGGTTAATTTACTTAAATGACTTCGGATGTCTGAGGTCAGGGACAAGAAAAGAGGCAAAGCAAAAAAGCTGCAGTTCTGTATATTACCTTGATAAGCAAGGCCACTTAAAGACATTTTGCAATAAATTTAAGAGTTTTCTTATTTAAATGTTTATTTTTAAAGCATGTGGGACTATTTTTGACTGCAGGAATCACCTTCTCCTTCAACACCAGCAGAAAACCAAAACATAGTCACAGGATCTGAAAGGGAAAATGAAGCATCAGATTTAGGAGATGTAGTGGATTCATTGCCAACCTCATCTTCCCTGCCAAAAATTGTTAGTAGGAATGATGTCACACTGCCCACGGATTTGAGCGATAGTACGGATTCCGACAACGATCTTCATCGTGGTAAAAAGTTTCTTTAGTTTTAAAGGTTAGATTTAGTTTTTTAATTTGTTGTTTCTTCTAGGAGAGAGCAAATGCATATGCGAAACACATGTTGGCAAAGAGTTTTTCAATTTTATTTATCCGGTGCCTCTTGATCAAGTTTTTAATATGCTGTTTACAGAATCGAAGTTTTATTCCGAATTTCTAAAAACAAGGAAAACTATGGGTAAATTTATTTTTTATTTTGACTTGCCTTGACTAATATTTCGACAAGTTTGATTGAAATTTTAACAAATCCTATAAAACGTAGTATAAATCAGTAGGTGCATTCAATTTGATTTAGAGAAATTAACTTAGTTGACTTAATGACTTAAACTCATCACGTATGATGTTTTGGACGTCATAGTTATGGCAAATGACTCGCGTAAGATAATTAATCTCAGTTAAGTTGCGTTCAATATTGCCCGAATAAAACTCTTAAGTGTGTAGTTGACTTAAAGTGTCACTTTAACAGTCATATTCATCTGAAACCTACTTTAGACATCTTTACTTAAGATACGAATTAGGTATCTTAGGTCCAAAACGTCATATGTGATGAGTTTAAGTCAACTCGGCAGTTAAGTCAACTAAACTCCGTTTCCAAAACATTGCAAGAAACTCCCATTGGCTAGAGCCTTTTCCCAGCAATTTTTTAATACATTTAAAACAATAATTCGAAAAATGACCATAAAAGGGCATAATCGAACATAAACGAAAATAAACGAACAAAAACGACCATAAACGATCATAAACGATCATACAAATGACCATATATGGTAGTTTTTGGTGGTTTTTTGGTATTAATGTGCAAGCAAACAGGCTCCAACCAATGGGAGTTTCTCGCAATGTTTTAGAAACGGAGTTTAAATTAATTTTTCTAAATCAAATTGAACGCACCTAATGAAAATCCTTTAAAATCCAGTACAAATCCAGTATAAACTCATTTGAATAAAACAACCATTCTAAATTTCTTAATCCTAATTAGATCTTGTCCAAAGTCCATGGCTGGAAGCCAATGGTGTTAAAACCCGACAAATTACCTACACGCTCACACTGGGACTAGCCATGGGGCCAAAAACAGCACAAACATCTGAAAAACAAGTAACTATCCCTCAACAAAAATCACTCAACACATGTTACATCTATCTTTAATTTTCAGACTATTCTTCGTGAAACCAAGCCTGGATTTGTATATATCATCGAAGTCGAAGCCGTAACCATGGGAGTTCCGTACAGCGACACTTTTTACACTCACCACCGTTACTGCCTCACTTACGTCTCACCCAACGAATGTCGTATACGTGTGCATAGCCAAATCAAATATAAGAAATCTGTTTGGGGTTTAGTGAAAAGTAAAAACCTTAGGCTGGGTTCCCAATTCTGTTTACACTTGTAAGGAGTAAAACAGTGCTGCAAGAGATAGTGGGTCGTGTGATTACAAGAGTGCTTCTAATTGGTAACAGTAGACTGATTGTTTGCTCTCTTTATACTGTTTTCCCTCGGAAAGAACGGCATGCCGGATAATGGCAAGTCAGACCAGGGTGCCGGATAATTAGAATTTTAATTTTCCGGCATTTTGTCCATTTGATTATTAATTGACCAGTTGTCTACGTGTCAAAAACTGGTCCGAGGGAATACGGTACTTGTTTGCGCTTTACTTTACTCTTATACCACATTGAACTAAATTGTTTTACTTCTACATTGGAGAATTTCTGCTAACTGATCCGTTTAAATCTCCAGTTGTCATGGAAACAAAGTCTCATATTGGTCCCTAATGTCCACTACAGACGAATTAGTAAAGAATAATTATTCAATTTATAAGTAAAAAAATTTAGTTCAAGATTCCGTGAACGGGGTATAGTGTGAACACAAATCGGAACGTAGTCTTAGAACCGTAAAATTTGAATAAACGTTAAATTTATTTTTAACATCTTTAGATTTTATCGAAAAAAATTGTATGGCGGGAATAGAAGATTATATGAAAGATTTAAGTAAGCAGCACGAAAATGTGAACAATTATACTGAATAATTTCTTATTTATTTGTTAGAAGCGGCTTTTGATCAAGAAATTTCGAAAACGCAACAAAAGCCGCTAAAAATCCGCAGGCGCCGGCGTCTGCATAAGCCCGACGCGTTGAAGTCAGAGTCCGTCATTGATGGAACGGGGAAGAATATTAATAGTACAGGTTTAATCCCAATATTTCTCGTTAAATCCCGTCTGAATGAGATTTTTAATCTTTAATTAATAATTTAAATTTCAGTTCCTGGAAGAGGCGCATTGGAAATTGGTCGTCTAGTCAATAGTCCAGATGGTCTAGTCAAGATTGTTTTGTTTATGTATGTAAATAATAATAATAATAATAATACGTACTGTCTATTTCCCCGAACGGCTGGTAGCTATAATTTCTATTTCCAGTCCACTTTACCTAGTAAGGTGAGGTCAGCCCGCCGCAGGCGTTAGGCTAGGTTACGAGAAAGGTGAACTGGAATTTGAAATTCGTTCGGGGAAATAGCCTTGGCGATAATAATAATAATTAATCCTAATGATGAATTTAAAACGATTTTAATATTTGTTTTAGATTGGTGGTTCTTTTATGTCTGAATGCTTTGTTGTATTATAAATTGTGGTCGTTGGAAACGCAAGCGAACAAGTTGTTTTTGCCATCCACTTATTTAGATTTTGATTTCATCAAGTAAGAGTGGAAATTATTTGTGTTTTGGTTTTTGGTTTTGATGTTTATTTGTTTATTTGTTTATTTGTTTTTTTTGGGTTAGGAATTCACCTTTGTCGTCGGAAGAGTGGGCTGAGCTCGTGCAACAGCAGGAGCAGTTACATCAGGTGGAAATGCAGAAATGGATGGAAATATTAGAGAACAGTATACAATTACTTCAGCAGGTGAAAAATTAATTAGGAAACAATAGGTGCATTCAATTAAAACCGATTTCATCATTTTTTCCCGTTTTCAAATACGGGATGTAGACGTTTTTGAGGTCATGGTTTGCAAAATTAAAAACTGATTTGGTGAAAGCGAGGCTTTTGTCGATTTCACATTAATTTGTTTGTTGCCAAGGCTGACATTTTGCTATTTTAGATCGTAGGTTCATTGTTGAAATCGATTTCAAAACCGACTTTTAATTGAATGCAGTCATTGTTATTTTAATCTTGGGATATAAGCCCATGTGCGTATTTAAGCCCAGGACTAAAAATCGGCCCACTTGACTTTTCGCGTTTTTTTCGATTGTAAGCCCATGGGTTTTAATCAGTTTGAAGAACTAATGTAGATAAAAAGATAAAAAAACTTCTGATGTCACTGTTGGTACGTATTCCCCATTATTCCCCATTACCAGTATTAACTGGTAACAATCACATTGTTGATTTGGTATCTGCTTTTATCACATATTGTCGTCTGCTTGTTTTCGCATTCGAAAATGAAAACCAACCTGGTTGTAGCCGTTTTAGAAAAGTTGGTTTTAGCCTGGTTTTAAAGCAATTTTCGAATGACCTGGTTTTACTTTGGTTTTTAACTAAATTCTAGCTTGAACTTGGCTGGGCGTTTTAGATAAAACAAGTCAAAATCAAAAATTGTCTATTCCATTTTCTATGATCAGCTAAAAAGTCGTACAATTCGTGAAAAATAATGACAAACTATTTTGACGGACTTAAGCGAACATCATTTGCTAAAACCTCAGTTTGGAGTCGAGAAACACAATGCTTGAACCAAGATGGCTGCTACAGAATGCTGCTAAAACCCTTACAACCAATAACCAGGTTTAAAACAACCAACTGGAGATCGTTTTGGTTAAAGCAGTTTTTAAGGTCTAAAACCAACACCAGACTAAAACCAACTTTCCTAAATCGGCTAAAATCAGGTTGGTTTTCATTTTCGAATGCAACTATTGTATAAAATAAATTTCAATCCAAATCCAATTTACAGCATTCATTGAGTACAACTGATGCAGTAAACCACTGAGGAAGACCAGTGAATGGTTGAAAGCACTGGATGACCAGATATTGGTCACCAATACTATGCTTTTGGAGTTGTATATCAAATTGCCATTTAAAACAAATTATTGTTTTCATTTAACATTAGCTTTAAACCCGAAAATATTTTTTTAAAAAAATCGCTGAAAAATTATTTAAGAGTTTTAAAACATTGCTTGATCCAATAGACCAATAAAAAATTTGATGTCCTAAAATCGATTTTCTGTCATCGCAGACGGAAGACGCGCTAACCACACTACAAAAAGGCATCCGACCATATCAACTGCAACGCTTGTTGCATCTATTTGGTGATAAAGTGAAACCAGTCGAGGAATCATGACATGAATCCAACCGCATCGTGAAAGTCTATTTTTTTTAGATAAAAATAAAGAAACAAACAGCCGACCTTGACAGGGGTCGAACGAGGATGGATTGCACAAACATTTTGCATGCATTCTTCCAATTTTAAATTGTTATTAAATTAATTGATTATTTAATTTTAATTAATTTATTTCCTAATCAATTTTGTTTGGCATTCCCAAAGAATAACAAAATGGGCTATTTTGTTTCCAGTATTATTATTATTCATTATATATTGTACAATATCAGAGATATTACAATTTTTTTATTCAAAAATTATGTATTATAATATATATATATATATAAAAAAGAAAATAATTGCGATTATAATAATCTGCAGTGCTTCCATAAGATTAGGATTATAAGCACAATAAAATTAAAGATTATGGTAAATTATTATTACTGCTTTTTTTTCTTTTTTTTAATGGTTTATTGTTAAAAATGTGAAATTTTTATACATTTAGCAACCGTTAGGAATATTTTATTTTAGGACAGAAAATGATAGATGGATGGATTAGTTATTTAAAAAGATGTTTTCGGTAAAATTTCAATTCGTTTATGCTTTCTTTTATGTCTGCTAGAGCTCTGAAACGAGATGAAAAGGTAAAGTACTCCGAGGAAACAATTCAAAATGACTGTTTTTTGATTTAAAAAGTTTACGAAAAAGTATCGGTTAGGTATAAAAGTGTACAAAAATGTATCGCTTAGGTACAAAAGCGTACAAAAATGCATTTTATCGTTCAAAAATGTGTAAAAATGCTAAAAGCGTACAAAAATGCATTTTATCGTTCAAAAATGTGTAAAAATGCAAAAGCGTACAAAAATGCATTTTATCGTTCAAAAATGTGTTAAAATGCTTTTTATCGTTCAAAAATGTGTTAAAATGCTTTTTATGAGGTACAAGAGCGTACAAAAATGCATTTTAGCATTCAAAAATGTGTTAAAATGCTTTTTTTGAGGTACAAAAGAGTACAGAAATGCATTTTATCGTTCAAAAATGTGTAAAAATGCTTTTTTTGAGGTACTAAAGCGTACAAAAATGCATTTTATCGTTCAAAAATGTGTAAAAATGCTTTTTAGAAGTATAAAAGCGTACAAAAATGCACTTATATATAAAAATATAAAAATACAAATTAAAAACACAAAAATGGTCATTTTTAGACAAAAAAATGCCTTAATTACTAATTTTTCGACCAATAAACTGCCTATAAAATAACCATACGAGTATAAACTATAAATAGTTGTTTCTAGGTCAAACACCCAATTCAACAAACTATAAAACAAAACCTAAGATAAAACATGATAAAAAATCGGTCATAAAATGAAAAATGATCGCGATTTTCACACAACCTACCTGTGTGACCCTGCTTTTTGATAGTTTACTCTCTTGTAATCTTTGGGATACCAACGTCTAAAAAACCCCCCCCAAAAAAAAAAAAATTAAAAATCAAATTTAAATCATTTTCAATGTAAAATTCATTACTTGCACAACTCCTTAATAGAAGACACATCTATTATCCGATAATGAATATGTTTCATTAATTCAGGCATATATTTACATAAAAACATCCGGTCAACATGAATTGAATTGCCAGCAAGTGGACATTTCCCTGGCGGTGTGTGCTGTCTCACAAATGACAACAACAGCATTTCAGCTGCCTGTAGATTAATGGTGGACTTGCGGCAAGCTTCAGTTAATCCTGACTTTATTAAAAATGAAAATTATCTCATATGAAACTGAAACTTTAATTTTTTTTTTTTTTTTAATTATTTACTTTGCCATGGACTGTTATACACCATTCCTGCATTGAATTTAGGATTTCTTCACTTTGATTGATTATTAAATTTGGTCCTTCTGCTACTATTTCAAGATTTCCATCTGTTACAATGCAAGCTGCTTCAATTATGTGACATTCATCAATGTCTAGACCTGTCATCTAATGGAAAAAAAATTAAATTTTTAGTTTTTTTTGGTTATTTTTGATATTTTGTATGAATTTTTACCTCCAGATCGATCCAGATAACTCGTGATTGTTCGGGAAATTTGTATAGATCCATTTTAGTTTTGTTTGTCAAGTGTTTCAATAGATTGAACGACTTGAACAAATTAAACATGCCAATGTAGCTGCCATTAATAAACAATGATTTCACCTTATAGAGATACCCGAGATATAATAATTTTAATTCGAATTTTAATCTTTAAAATAAAAATAAAATAATAAAACAGATAATTTCTCATTTTATTTAAACAAATAAAAAATGTTCTGATTTTGTTCAACAAGATTTCTTAAGACATAAATATTATGTTATTCGTAAATGTCATATCAAAATATTTCACGTTTTAGATACATCTAATACTTTAAAACTATAATTTATTATTTCATAAAATTTTAGAAAAAAAATCATTAAATCCAATGATAATCATAATAAATCCAAACAAATTATAAAATAAAAAATAAAAATAAATCCCCGCCACTACAAGCAATGATCATCAAATCTCGCAGAATCCCACTCCAAAACGAGAAAAGAAGATCCGGTCACATGCCATCTGCATTTCCTTTTGTCTGCCATTTCCTGTTGGAAAAATTTCTTCATCTTTCTAGCAGACAATTAGTAAATTAAACCTTAATTTCCCCCACTCATTCGTTTCTCCGAAGCGCAAAGGACCGCACTCCAACTGGCAGAAAGACCAACACCCGCGTGTTATCCCAATTCAACGTAAGTGCAAATGCGTGCGAATTTCGCTTGGCGCGTCCGGCTCAAATGTTTTTTCCGGAAATGGATGCCTGCTGTTGCTTCACAGTTTTTCCACCCATTTGAAATTGCAGCCAAACTGGCAAATCTAAACGGAAATTTAATTATTTCGGATCCCAAACACGAAATTCGAGCGATACGAAATTCAAGGTCATTTCGGTGACGCGAATTAATACACGATACGAAATTCTGTTTTGCGTGTAATAAATGTCGTAATACGATAATGCAAAAATTATAATTATTTGATTTATTTTAATTTTTTTTGTTTTTTTTTTTTGTTTTGTTTTTTTCTGTAGAAAATGAAGAGAGCGACGACGGATTTTAATGGCGGAGATGTGAAGCCGAAATTGTTGGAGTTGGAAGTTGTGGAGGAATCAACAGGTGACGAAAACTGTGCCGAATCGATGATGGAGCAGACTGAGGAAATTATAGCGATTGCTGAAGATGATGGGGACGTTACGGCGTGTTTGGTTGGGGAACAAGATGAATATAGGTTGATTGTTTTATTTTTTGAATTGATATTGAGTTTTAGTAATTTTGGTGGATTGTTTCGTAATAACATGACATGTTTGTGGGAAACGATGTGATAAGGTGTTTTTTGATGGATTTTGTTATTGTTTTGATGATTTTTCGTGTTGAGAAACGACAAAAAGCGAAACAGGAAAGTACAAAACAATACATACAATAAGGGAAGTAAAAGAGTAGTAAAAATTCGATAAAATTTTAGTGTTTTAAGCTGTAAAACAGAACATAAACACATGCTGTATGTGTGTTTCGACTGTCTACTTAAAAAATTGGTCGTAAACATCTGTTTTACACTATAAAACGTAAAAGAAACATTTGTAAAACAATATATCTACTTAAAATCGGCATAACTTTGTGTTTCGAGGTTTAAAAAATAACAAAAAAAATTATTACATATTATTTTAACATAAATGTTAACATGTTAACAAAATTTGAAAACGCACAAAAACAGGAGCAAAAACATGATTAAGACATCCATTTTGAAAAATTTTTAAGCTATAAAATTCAAAAACAGAACGAAAACAGTGAAAACATTTAATTCTTGAATCGAAAATAACAAAAAAATTGCTGAAATTCAAAAGAATCGATTTTTTTATCGTCTTAAATCATGAATTTTATTCATATTTTCCATTTTTTTATTTTTTTTTCAGTCAAGATTCACCATCGCTAGTTCCCATAGTAGCTCAACACATGAACATAACAGAGCCTTTGAACAACCTCAGATCAGTGCTCGAACAGAGGCTGGGAATGGATTTATCCGAACACGTATTTTACCTACAAGACAGTCAAGAAGTAAAATAATAATAATAATTATTATAAAACATTTTTTAATTTTTTTAATTTTTTTTTTATATTTTTAGTTGGATTCGAGTAAAACGTTAGTGGACCAATGCGTGCAAGGCGAAGGAATGGTGCAAATCAATGTGGAAATCACGTCGAAAGAAATGAAGAAAATCAATATAGTCGATGTTTTGAAACCAGCGGACGAAATCGAAGTTCAGGATCACGTGCAGCCGTGTAAATATCATTAGCTGCGTTTAATTCATCCGTCATAATTCAATTATCAAAACTGGAAATTGACGCTTTTTACGTCATCAAACTGATAATCCAATTCAACAGAATGCAATTTCTACATAATCCATGTGTGGCATGGATTATGACAAATGAAATTCATTTGTTTAGGCAGCCATCTTGGATTTTGTGATAGTCGAGATGAATTGAATAGCTAAAATCTATTTAACAATTCGTGACCTATGCATTGTACTGAAAGTATATATTGTGGTATCTTATTTTAATCCTCTAGTTGAGCCGAGTCGAAAAATCACTGTTTCGTAGTCCAAAAATGTGCGTGCCATTGTTAACGAACGAAAACGCTCGTAAAAATATTTTTTAAAAAATTCTTTACATTTGGCTTTTTGTATTGTTGCGCACATTTTTTGGCGACGAAACAATGATTTTTCGACTCGGCTCGACTAGAGGGTTAAAATAAGATACCGCAATATATACTTTCGGTAGAATGCAAAAAAGTTCTCTTTTCAGTTTCGTGCACGAATTGTTGGATGGCGTTTAGTAGCTCCGTTAAAAGCAAAATCTAGAAATTTGTTAATTTTGAATTTTTTTCTTTGTTTTAGTGATGGAGGCGCAAACGCAGTTGCAGTCGACGCAACTCGTGTCCAAAGTGCTCATTCCAGACGAACAAGAAAATGTCACGCGATGGGTCGTTTGTCAACAGTTTAGACGCGAGCAGGATCGTTTAAAGATTCCACATGGTGATTTTTAATTAGGAGTTTTTTGGTTTTTTATTTATTTTTATTTACATAAAGGGAGTGGTTTGGTCATGTGGTTATGGCAGTTGCATGTGACCTAGTTAATGTTAATTGGAACTGTTTGTCCTAGTTTGTTTGCTGAATTCCTGGAGTGTTTGTATGCATTCTTTGATATCAGATTTTTTTTTGTTGTTTATGATTACGGTATTTGTATTTTATTTTGTCATATTTTGTCAAAAAAATTCCCTATCATTCTATCAAAATAATCAAA
>JH431880.1:26347-106197 GCA_000239455.1 Strigamia maritima | reverse complement strand
TTTTTATTTTATTTTGCTTTTTATTGAATATAACGATGTCAAAAATCGATTTATAGATGTTTTATTAAATCGATTTATAGATGGTTTAAATCGATTTATAGATGTTTTAAATCGATTTATAGATGTTTTTAAATCGATTTATAGATGTTTTAAATCGATTTATAGATGTTTTAAATCGATTTATAGATGTTTTAAATCGATTTATAGATGTTTTAAATCGATTTATAGATGTTTTAAATCGATTTATAGATGTTTTAAATCGATTTATAGATGTTTTAAATCGATTTATAGATGTTTTAAATCGATTTATAGATGTTTTAAATCGATTTATAGATGTTTTAAATCGATTTATAGATGTTTTAAATCGATTTTAAATTTGTGATAAACAATTAACGTTACTTTTACCAAAGAAAAGTTTTTAAATAGTCACTTTTATCCAACCCAGATCCCGCCTTGTGGAACTCGGCTCACGTCCGGCACTGGATCCAATGGGCAGTTAAACAATTCCACTTGGATACGCTCACTCTTAGCGACTGGGACATGAATGGAAAAGACCTCTGCGAAATGACTCACCCAGAATTCATGCAACGCGTCCCCTACGACAAAGGCGACTTATTCTGGACTCATCTCGAACTTTTAAGAAAATGCAAATTCGTTGGCAAGTACCAAAAAACTAAAATTATCAAATAAAGGCTAAAACCACAAAATCAACCAAAAAATCTTCCTAACTAACCAAAATTTGACCAAAATAACCAAAACAAATCGTCAAAATAACCAAAATACCGTCAAAATAACCAAAAAATCGTCAAAATAACCAAAAAATCGTCAAAATAACCAAAAAATCGTCAAAACAACCAAAAAATCGTCAAAATAACCAAAAAATTGTTAAAATAACCAAAAAATCGTCAAAATAACCAAAATACCGTCAAAATAACCAAAATATCGTTAAAATAACCAAAATATCGTCAAAATAACTAAAAAATCTTCAAAATATCATCAAAATAACCAAAATACCGTCAAAATAACCAAAAAATCGTCAAAATAACCAAAAAGTCGTCAAAACAACCAAAAAATTGTCAAAATAACCAAAAAATTGTCAAAACAACCAAAAAATCGTCAAAACAACCAAAAAATCGTCAAAATAACCAAAAAACGTCAAAACAACCAAAAGATCGTCAAAATAACCAAAAAACGTCAAAATAACTAAAAATCGTCAAAATAACCAAAAGTAATCAAAACCATTTTATTCTAGCTGTTGTTCAACTACCGTCGAACACAATCACAACATTGACTCTCTCCGGCGACGGAAAGCTGAGCAAGCACTTGAATATCCGCAGTGGACGCCGCTCACCCAAAATCGGGATGCCGAGAATAGCCGACGGTCCGCAGCCCGGGAACCGGACTGGTGAGTGAGGCAGGCGTTTGTTTGGTGGTTTTGGTTAATTTTTTAAAATTTTGGTTTATTAGGTAATAACGGCCAGATTCAGTTGTGGCAGTTCCTGTTGGAGTTGTTGACGGATAAGGATCATCGGGAGGTGATTCAGTGGATCGGCGAAGACGGGGAGTTCAAGCTGAATAATCCGGAGATGGTGGCCAAGTTGTGGGGAGATCGGAAGAATAAGCCGACGATGAATTACGAAAAGTTGAGCCGCGCGTTGCGGTATTACTACGATGGAGATATGATAGCCAAAGTAAATTTGAGTTTAGGGGGTTGATAGGATTCGATGTGTTGTTAATATTTGTGCACGGAGTTTATTGTGAAAATGTGTGTTAAATTTTGTAATAATGGTGTGAATTTGTGTGGGATTGTACCAAAAATGATGTAAGTATTGGACATTTTAGAAAAAAAGGGTAAAATTATGTGAAATTTTACAAAAACTGAGTAAAATAATGGAAATTTGGGAAATTTAACGAAAATTTGGGAAATTTAACGAAAATTTGGGAAATTTAACGAAAATTTGGGAAATTTAACGAAAATTTGGGAAATTTAACGAAAATTTGGGAAATTTAACGAAAATTTGGGAAATTTAACGAAAATTAAGTAAAATAATGGGAAATTTTACGAAAAGTAAGTAAAATAATGGGAAATTTTACAAAATTTTTAATTTTTGTAAAATAATGCGATTTTATATTAATAAAAATTCACACAGTTTATTGTTTAAAACAAATAATGCTAAATTTTACAAAAAGTGGGTAAAAATTCGAATTTGTACAAAAATAGCGTAGTATGTGAGATTGCACTAAAAAATTGTAAATTTGTGTTTTCTAAATTCACGCAAATTTATGTCGATATGACTTAATTGTGTAAAACAACAAAATATTACAAAATTTCTTCGATATCGCAGAATTTTATTTCAATATAATCATACGATTACTAATTCAATATTTTTTTATCTTTCCAGGTTCACGGCAAGCGATTCGTCTACAAATTCGTCTGCGACCTAAAAAACCTTTTAGGCTACAGCGCCGGCGACTTGAACCGCCTCGTGACCGAATGCGGAGATAAAAAACAAGATAAACTAGAGAAAATCAGAAACTCATTTTTACCCAGCAAACGAGCCACCCTCACAGTCACATCCATCAAAACCGACTCGTGATTTGTGCGCTCATCGACTAAAATGACCTTAAACCGGGAAACAAACTGTTTCTCTCTCCCACCCACCCATTCATCCCCCCTTAAAAGATCATTTTCGATTCGAAATGCTCTAATATCTAATCTCACACACACAAAAAAACTAATCACAAATAGAAGTGCGGGAAAATCTTCTAAATTTGGGTCTATAATGTACAAACACAACCAATGTTTGCCTTTTTCACCTCATTACACAGTCACGTGCCACCAATTTCCATGTCATGTGTATAAAAGTATGCTAGAATTGAAAAATAACAAAAATATCATTTTATATCTCCCATGTGATTTATTATATTCATTTTTATTGATTTTTATTGATTTTGATTAATGGATGTGGGAAATTGTAATTAAAAAATGATTTACTATTTGATTTGTTCAGATTTCTTCATTTTTTTAATTTTTATTTTTATCTGTTCAAATGTGTACTGGAAAATGTACATGATTTTCATGTGTAACTTTGTATATAAACTGGTAATAGAAGGAATTATTATGAACTTGGTAACGGAAAAAAAAATGCATGTATTTAATAAATTTGCTCCAATTTTTATACAGTATGTAAAAGTGTAAATAATAAAAACTGGTTGGAGTTGATTTTATGCAGATTTTTACGAGGGGGTAATGATTCGCAAAAATTCGGGCGGGATTTGTAAATCCCAAAAATTTGATGCGGATTTGTGGGATCTGAAGTGGATTTGATTTACATATTTACATTGCAATTCGTGGATTTGGGGTGGATTTATACCGCATTTAGTTTTTTTTCTCAGGATTTGTATTTGAGTGGATTTGTATGGATTTGTATCAATTTTGGGGTATTTGTGTCAATTTATTGGATTTATGTGGATTTGGTGGATTTATTGGATTTGTTGAGATTTGTAAATCTCAAATATTACGAAGGCCGGGATTTGGGCGAATGATTTCCCCCTCGGATTTTTAGGTTTTGATTTAGGTTTTTCCAACATTCCAGTATAGTTGTGAGTATTTAATGATAAGACGATGAAATGTGAATTCACAATATGAGTGGAATTCGTACCACTCACGACGATACGGTGAATTTTGGAACTAAGCTTAAATGATAGATATGGCGGCTGTTCAAGTGTCCACCGAAGAACAAGATATCTCGCAAGTAACAACTCCCAAGCCCAAAAACTAAAGAAACTTAATTAATCAATTAATTTTTTATTTGACTTTTAGAGGAAACTTTAATTCAATGGCGTGAATAAAGCAAAAGGAAACTTAATGTTGCTTTTGGTGCGGTATGTAAATTATTTTCAATTTTCTTGATTCTCAAATGATTCAATTTCAATTCGGACTGTGTAAAATGATGAAATAATACATCATATTCGATTGTATTGATTTGACACAGTAAAATTTAAAATTGTATTATTTGAGAATACAATTATGCAATTAATTTTCGTGCAAAAGCAAAAATTTTCGGTTTTGACATTTATGACAGATTGAGAGCATATAATAATAATGTACAACATTATACCGGTAACTCTAATTGTATTAGTGTTGAAATTTTTTATTGATGATACTGTACTGTAAACAACAACAATAGGACAACAATAGGATTCTTATTCTATACTAATCTCTATTTAACAATTCGTGCACGAAACTCCCATTGGTTAATGACCTATATTGTAATGAAAGTATTTAATCCTCTAGTTGAGCTGAGTCGAAAAATCATTGCTTTGTAGTCCAAAAATGTGCGTGCCATTGTTAACAAATGAAAATGCTTGTAAAATATTTTAAAAAAATTCTTTACATTTGGGCTTTTGTATTGTTGCGCACATTTTTTGGCTACGAAACAATGATTTTTCGACTCGGATCGACTAGAAGATTAAAATAAGATACCACAATATATACTTTCAGTACAATATAGATTTCGTGCACGAATTGTAAAATAAAGTTAACTACTACTACTTCTATACATGCTACTAGTACTACTACTACTATTACCTACTTGAGCTAAGTTATGGCACACTGCGAATGATATGACACATCTGTTTGCTTTTTTTCAAAAAGGGCATGAGGCCTTTCAATCATGATCATAATACATTGCTTACATTACATGTAGTATTTGTATACATCCAAAAAAACAACATATCAAAGCACATCCCACTCCAACAGTGTGAATAAATAAATTCCAATGACTTTTTTAATATGCTAATTTCAATTTTATCCAAACCCAGCATTAAATTTTATGAAGATTTAACTGCATCTAAAGATTGCTAGACATCATAATTGACTCAGGAAGCATTTCTTTCCACCAGTGAGGTCTTTGCAAGTTCTTGCCACCAGTTAGAAAATATGATACCAAACGTTTGTATATCTATAAAGAAAAAGAATAGAATAGATTAAGTTACTTTACAGTGCATATGTCTAAAAAAAATGTCATTGGGTCGTTGACATATGACTAACTTGTCCATCGCTTGAACCTAAAACGGAGTTGAGAATTTCATCCGGCGGTGCAATTGCATCGACCAAAGCGATAGATTCATTTTTAATTCGGAGGCAGAGAGTTGATACATTGTTACGAATTGCTTCAATACCAGAATTTGCAGGAAAGTAATTTCCTTTGCAGAAATAAATTAAATGTCGCTCTAAACTCCAGAATGCATAAAGCATGCCTAAGTCGAGCAAAACTGGGGCACAATCCTTCGGCGGCTGATTAGTGGTTAGTACATCGAAATAACAGCGAATTATCAAAAACTGAAATTTAAGACGTTTCATTAGTTGAAAAATTAATTGAAACTAATGCTAGGTTCCCACTTGGCAGAAACTCAGACAGAAATTTTTTTGCTGTGCAGATTAGTATGTTTTTCTGTCGTTAGTTTCCACCTGGGGGTTAAAAAATGGGCAAAAAAGTGCAGAAAAGTAGAATTTAAAAATGGATGCCAGCTAAGGAAGGCAATTTGTAACCACTGCTGCTTTCTACACTCAAAATTTTCTGCAGCAGAAAATTTTCTGTCGGAATTTCTGCCAAGTGGGAACTAAGCATTATTGTTAGGAGGAAATTACTTCACTGAAAACAATTGCTAGACTTTTGCCATGATAAGTGTGCGTTGTGTTGAAAGCATCAATTATGCTGCTTCCAGTTTCTATTTCTTGGTTTAATTTGGATAAGGTTTCAGCGAGGAGATAACAAATGAGCCAATTGTAGGCTTCGAGAATACCGCGCGGTGATGTGAGATTATTGGTGTTATCACATTTGGTCTTTAAGGTTTGATTCATGTTATTCAAGAAATCATGTAGTCCAAATTCAATTTCTATATCTTTGCCTAGACATGAAATAAATATAATTTTCAAGAACAACAGTACTATCGTTGAATTTATAAAATAAATTAATAACTTTTTCCCTTGTCCCGGAAAATAATTCGGCTAAAGTGTCGTTTACGGGAACCTCTCCAATTTTGATAAAAATTCTCCATCAGACATAGTTTTATGCAGGGTTGGGACAAAAAGCGCTGTTGCGCTACCGCTACTGTGTGTAGGGCTGTGTTGGCCAACAATCAGTATTTGGCTGACACATATTGTTAATTATTTGTATAATTTGTTTCTATAAATTCTGTATTATTTGTACATGCATAGTTGTATTTGTAATGCATCAATTGTATTTCATTTACTGTTTCCTAATGTGTTAGCTTTAAGTTTTGTTAACAGATGGCATTGCTTCATGGTTTAAGAAGCAGTGGCATCATGCAGCTCTGAGTCTGTGACATCACAACTCACTACTCACTGCTTGCTTCTCTCTCAACCTGCCAAGATGACTGTTCTCATGAGCAAGTGGCTCATGAGGTTTTTATCAGACAATATATTATTTTATGTAAGTCTTTGTCATTTATTTCAACATTATTGGGCATTATAAGCTTGATTAGAGCGGTCCTGAGCAGAAATCAGCTCCAACAAGTTCTGTTATTATCCTGGGTCATCACTCCAACTCCCTGCTCTCCAAGGTCAAGCCTGGGTCATGTAGTATATGCATTAAGACACTTTGGCCATATAAAACGCTTCCACTACATTTCCAAGAGTCTTTTAACATGTTAGCAGAAGTTTTAACATGTTTAACATGATAGCAAAGGATCCTAACACTGTGGTTTCCATTTCCAATTCCGTTTCACTGGCACAACATAATAACCAGTAATTATTTGAATTTATTTGATTCATTTTATAAAAATAAACATTTTTCCGATTTCTAAATAATGTTCGACGCAATCACCAATACCAAGACGGCAAATTGTCCAACATCCCATGTTATATAATGGATTTGGTGGGCGACGCAAATATAAATAACAACAAAAAACACTTTTTGGGGTCTGGAAAGACCCTAGGTTGGGGCAAAAAGGGTTAACTGCAAATTACTAGTTGTTAAAGTAGGCATAAAAGTAGCGCAAAAGTAGCGCAAAAGTAGTGATATGATGTGCTACTTTACAAGCAAATAGCGCCGCGTCGCTGCAGTTTTTTAAAGTAGCAGTAGCGCAATGGCGGTGCCACTATTTTTAAAAAAGTAGCAGATATATAGCGGCGCTATTTTCTGAGTAGCGCGCCCAACCCTGGTTTTATGTGCATATTCCGAATCTGCAATTTTTTTTTTATTTCAATTTCCAGTCCACTTCACCTATTAAGGTAAATTCAGCTCACCTCAGGCATTAGACGAGAACATGAAAAAAGTGAACTGGAAGTTGAAATTAAAATCGAATTTCAGTGCGTTTCCAACAAACGGATTGCTGATTCGGAATCTGCACATAAAACTAGGTCTGCTAGGTAATTTTTATCAAAATTGGAAAGGTGCTCGTAAACGACACAACGATTCTACCTGGAGAAAATATTTTGACCCAAGCCTTTTTCCACAGTCGAACCTGCAACCACTGTGGTGTGAGACCGATGCACTAATCCTTTCTTGAATATATTACTTTTAACCAGTTTGAAATACTTTACATTTCCAACAATTTGAAAAAAGATAAATACGGTATTATCAATCATTCCACCAGATGTCAGTTGCTCAGTTGTGACGCAGTATGTAATGTGTCTGGAGCAGAGAGTACATGACATCATATTATATTATCATATTATCATATCATATTATCCCCTGGACTGCCAACTCATGCATTGTGGGTAACCACCCGATGCCAAAGGAAGGAAGATGACGCAATCTCGTTCACAATCCGCTGCTGCCTCACTTTTTGTTTGTTTGCACAAATAACTACAATATACTACCATATGGTCGATTTTATAATTGCTTATATACTCTATTTATCATTTCGTGCGCGAAACTCCCATTGGTTAATAACCTATATTGTATCGAAAGTATATATTGTGGCATTTTATTTTAATCCTCTAGTTGAGCTGAGTCGAAAAATCATTGTTTTGTAGTCCAAAAATGTGCATGCCATTGTTAACAAATGAAAATGCTTGTAAAATATTTTTAAAAAATTATTTACATTTGGGTTTTTTTATTGTTGCGCACATTTTTTGGCTATGAAACAATGATTTTTTGACTTGGATCGACTAGAGGATTAAAATAAGATGCCACAATATATACTTTCAGTACAATATAGGTCATTAACCAATGGGAGTTTTGCGCACGAAATCTATATATATAGAGGAAGGTTTCCGTCCGGCGGTCACATACGTAAAGCGCTCGAGCTACGATTGGTGCATTTTGTCGCTAGATGGCGAACCGGATTTTTAAGGCGGTCAAGTCATTTTTCAGCCTTTTTAAAGCCCGATTTAGCGGGAGAAAACGTTTACAGTGTTTAAAATGAGTCATTAAAGCAACAAACCGGTATTGGTAAAAGGACCAAAAAAAAAACATGTAAACACGTCATTGGTGATGGGATTTTTGGAATTTTCGAAATTTAATGGGTTAAACAGGATTTCACGAGTCATTAATAATGAGATTTTGGTGATTTCACATGATTTTAGGGGTTAAACGGAATTTCATGGGTCATTGGTGACGGGATTTTACAGGTTTGCTGAGAAATCACCGGTGTTTAAACTTACTTTTATAACAATAAATCTCCTATTTTTTTAAAAGTTTAAAACTTTTATATACCTGAAGCGAAGCGATGGGCTACCTGCTTGTAATAAATAGAGTATAGTCGTTTTTATGTTCGCTTACGTTTGTTTGTGTTTGTTTATGTTCGATTATGTTTGTTTGTGTTCGCTTATGTTTGTTTTTGTTTGTTTATGTTTGTTTTGTTTGTGTTTGTTTAAGTTTGTTTTGTTTGTGTTTGTTTATGTCTTTTTATGGTTGTTTTTCGAACTATTTTATTAAGTGCGGGGAAAAATTGCCGGAAAAAGGCTCTAGCCAATGGGAGTTTCTTGCAATGTGTTGGAAATAGTTTACTTACTAGCGATAATATAATTTTACTATAAATTACCTTCCATCTTCTTTTGGTAGGCACCTATTAAAAGTTTATTAATTTGTAGCAGAAGGACATTATTATCCCCTTCTAAAGTTAGAAAACTGTCACTATCATTTCGGAGATCGCCGATTCCTGCAGCTAAAACAAACAATTATTATGTTATCAATGCCTTATGAAGATCTTTACTACATTTTAAATAGCCATGTCCTCCGCAACATTCTCTAGCTTGCTGCAGACCATCCCTCACCGTTGTGGTAGATATAGCTTTTAAACTAATAGTCATAAGATATAAGCTGGCAAGGGTACTGCCCATTGGCTGGAAAATAAAAATAAAGAAACTAAGTTTAATAATCAGTTTGAATATATATTTTATATCACTTACTTCAGAGTTCTTGCTGGAATATAACTTATTATAATAATCTAGTTTTTTGTTTATGAATGAGTCCATGGTGACACCAAGCACAAAACATGCGCTAAGATAAGGCATGAGTCGCCATTGATGAAGTGGATATTCTAAAAGCGTTGTTTCCGCTGATGTCGATGTCGGTCCAAACTGTTTTCGAACTGCAGCGTATCTTATGGCAATAACAATTCCCTTCTTTAGACAGGTGACACTTAGCATAACAACTCCTAAGCGAGTGTAATTTAAATTGCTGGCTACTGCTGCGAATCTTTTGCGAGGGTTAGGTTCAGTCGTGATGTATTTTCCATCAGGCATTACATCAGAAATATTATTTATTAATGCTTTACGTGGAATATGATAATCGGTGAATGCCATAAACCTAAAAATAAAAATATACGTATAATTGACGTGTACGATAACGCAGACAAAAATTTTGGGATGCAACGGTTAGTTCATATTGAACATAATGTAACGTAACTTATGAAAATTTAACTTAACCTAAGGAAAGTAACGTGTGAATGTAAACCAATTATGTAATTTCTCATTCCATCTCGTTTTTCATGCGAGAAGCAGCTGTCTTTTCGTTGGTTGTCGTAATTTCTTAAGTTGCGTTACTTTCTACTTCAAAATCAATTTTGAAGTAGGAACTTAAGTTTACGACTGTGATTTTAAACCCATAATGCATTACGCAACCAACTTGCGTTAGGTTACAAAGTGGTGGATATGGGTATTGGCAAAACGTCAGTGTCACCAAAAGTGGTCGTTTTGGCAGGTGGTTACCTTCGGAAGGTTTCACTAGGCGGGTTCGAAAAGTCATTTAAACGAGTGTAACCACGTTTAAATTTTAATTTGCACGTTGTTTACACGAATTAATTCATGTAAACGTCGTGCAACTGTACGTGTTAAACGGAAACGACCCATTTTTGTCGTGCAAATGCAAGTGCAACGGAATTTGATGTTTAAAGTGTTGTATTTGCCGCCATCTTGAATCCTCGCTTCAAATGTAAGTAGTAACAATGTGCATGATTCTCAAAATTGTTACTATTGTTACTATTTGTTACTAATTGTTAATATCTAATGTTACTTTTCTTGTAAAAGAAAAACAGGCAAGAATGATGTGCTTGCTGAAAAATAACTGCTCCGTACAGCTTGTTTGTTTATTACAGCAGCCATATTTGTGTGAATTATGTGCAAATTCTAGTGTAAACTCCAGTGTAAATTCCAGTGTAAATTCTAGTGTAAATGCATAAGCAACATTTTAACTCGAAAAGTCAGTCGTGCAACTTGACATTTACACTATCAGTTGCACTGGTCATTCAGTGCAAAATCATTTTCGAACCCGCCTACTGTATTGTGTTTTTACCCATTATCCAGTGAATTGAATCCTATTTTTTTTCCCATGTTTCCGACTAAAACACCTGGATATGGCTGCATTGTTCTAGGATCTCTGATAGGAGTAAAAAACCAATGCAGACCATGACAATTTCCATCAGGTGTGTATAATTGTGCTAAAACCATTGCATGGGTTGCACAGGTTCCTAAATTTCCAGCCCAACATTTCCAAGCTTCAATTGAGGGTGTTTGAAGTACAAAACTCTACAATATCATACATTATTAAATTAAAATTTCTGTGCACACATTGTTTGTTTTTGCTCTTACATCGTAATTTTTATCATAGGTTGCTGATGTTTGCAGTGCTAGTAAATTGCTTCCATGACCCACTTCAGTTAGAGCCATGCAACAATGAAACTAGATAGGGAAATATTGATTTTTAAATCTAAAATTAGAGGTGAGTAAATGATCTTACTTTTCCTTCTGCCAACTTTTTAATATCTTCAGTTGTATCTCTTTTGGCTGTGTACAACAGATGTGATGGTATCTAATTAAAAGATAGAGCTTTTCAGTTATAATACCACAAAGAGAAAGCGATTGTTGCTGTAGTCGTTGCGATTGTTGCTGTAGTCGTTTGTGCACGAGTTTATTTGCGTGATAAGCGTACTAGGGGGCTTATCTCTCGGGAAAATGTGTGTGCGAACTTCTAAACTCTATTTAAAAATTCTTGCACGAAACTCCCATTGGTTAATGTCTTAATGACTTATGCATTGTACTGAAAGTATATATTGTGGTATCTTATTTTAATCCTCTAGTTGAGCTGAGTCGAAAAATCATAGTTTTGTAGTCCAAAAATGTGCGTGCCATTGTTAACAAACGAAAACGCCCGTAAAATGTTTTAAAAAATTATTTACATTTAGGTTTTTGTATTGTTGCGCACATTTTTTGGCTACGAAGCAATGACTTTTTGACTCATCTCGACTAGAGAATTAAAATAAGATACCACAATATATTCTCTTGGTACAATGCAAAAAAGTTCACTTTTCAGTTTTGTGCACGAAATCGGAGCACGAATTTTTGGATAGAGTTTACAACAATTGCCCGATTTCGAGTGGTATTCGATAGGTATGAGAATTTTTAATATTAATAAACTAGAGCAAAGGAGTGACTTTAATAATCATCAAGGTGATAGTATACCAACATGTTATACTATTAGTGTAACTCAGCTTCCCATTGGTCAAAGTTTAACAACGAAATCATTGTTAAAATTGCTCCGTTTCTTCTAATTTATTGATTTTAAAAATTCACTGTGTTCTGGACATATCAGAAATTGTAGTCAAAAAAAATTTCCGATCTGGCTTACACCTATGTAGAGTTACTTTGTGGTTGACTTGTTTTAGTAATGTTGTTACCTCGCAACTAAGACTTCTTTTCAAAAAAAGTCCACAGTCAATCATGATCAGTGTTCTAAAATCCCGAAATGATTCTTGTATTATCTTTAGCCGGTCTTGAAAAGCGGGAATAATTTTGAAAGTCGATTTGTAACGTCGATAGTTGCGGTGTAATAGTTGATCAGTTGACAGTTCATCGTGGTCACAATTGAATTCTGCATTTGATAAAAGAGAGGAGTACAACTCTTGCTAAAAGAAAAAAATAATAAAACAAACATCAGTTGGAAAACCAGATCTATTTTTTAAATTTTTTTTATTGAAAATTGTAATTAAAAACATTTATTTTTAATGCATATCCTAATTTAAGATTTAAAATTTTAGTGTAATGACAATATGGATATACTTCTAGTCTAATCTTTCATTATTTAGCTACCATAGGCCTTTCGATTGTTCACCAGTCTTCTTCAGTGGTTTATGATGATAATTCTATATTTCATCTTTTATATACTCTACACATTGTTGTGTGAACTCTGAAACAGAAGTTCTTCCTGTTTGTATCCAATTTATTCTTTACAAACAGGAAGAACTTCTGTTTTAAATTGAAGGAACAAAATCCATAAAGAAGGAACAGATGAAAAGGTTAGACCCGTCATTAACACTAAAGCTTGTACTACTGCTGGTCTAAGTTAGTGGCTGGCAAAACAACTCAGGCTACTTCTTCCCAAAAAGAAATCATCTTATACTACAACCAAAAATTGGGTAAAAGACATTAAAGAAGTAGAGCTGGATGATGATGAAGAATTAGCTATTTTTGACATAGAATCCATGTTTCTCACAATAGACAGAAAAGAAGCATTAGATGAACTAACTATAATTCTCAACAAACTATTAGATGAAAGAGATCGGATTACCATTGATGAAAAATATTGGGAACCTCACGAGCTTGTTGATTTAGTTGCATTATGCATGGATGACAATATTTTCAGATGGGATGGTTTGTGGTTCAGACAAGCCAGTGGAGTCTTTATGGGCAACAGTTTGAGTTCACTGTTGGCAGAAATAGTAGCAAGAAAAAAGGAAGACAAAGTGCTTCGAAACATGTCAATTATTTGGAAGATTTGTTGATGACATGGCCTTGGTAGGAAACAAACAAATAATTGATGAGTTTGATACTAACTGAAATCAAGAAGGAACTCTAAAGATCAAATTAGAACGTTCAGGAAGTGAAGTTAAATATTTAGATACAACTGTCAAAATTCTTAAAAGTAGACTTGGTAAAAATAAAATTGCTACAAAATGGTCACCTAACCAATTTGGTGCTGGAAGGGTTGTACATTGGTCATCTTCACAAAATTATAATGTTAAAAAAGGGATTTTTTGGGAAGGTTTAGATTGCATCAAATTTGCTAATAGTGATGCAAATACTATTGATGAAGGGGTAGAGGAATGAACCAAATATTTCATTAACAGTGGTTATCCTCTTAATGTTTTACTTCATTGGGGTTCCAATGAATTGATAGAAGAAAAAATCCTGTGATAAAAGATACAAGTAAGAAATATTTAGGAAGTATACCTAATAGCAATAATGCAGATGAATGTGTATCAGTTTTCAAATTAAAAGGTAAAGTTTCAGTGTATAACAGAAATAGTTTAAAAAACAGGCTAAAGATTAATTCCCATACTAATGAGCCAGGAATAGGAGTGTATAAAATATCATGTAAAAATTGTAACAAAACATATATTGGGGAGACAGGTGGGGCTTTAGCAATTAGAATAATAGAACATAAAAAAGCAGTAGAGAAAAAGAATGAAAAAAGTGCTATTTATATCCACATCAAAGAAAATTGTGGTACTCATGAAATAGATTGGAAAAGAGCACACATGATAGTTAATGAAAAGAACTGGAATAGACGCAGATCTTTAGAATGACATTTCATTATGCAGATGATGATTAATTGTTGCTTTATGAATGGTAATGTTGGAACCAAAGACTTAGCTTGGATGAGTGTATAGCCATTGCCAAGGATAATGAAAAAAGACAATATAATGTCTACTATAAATGCTACTATAGAAGAAGAGAATCAAAGAATTCAAAATGAAGCAGATAAGCGTTATATAATTCTGGCAAATAATAGGATCAGAGATGAAAACCAGTTGATTTTGAAAGAAGAAGAAGAAAGTTCTGTATTGAAGTATTGAAGAAAAAAGCACATCATTAGAAAAAGAAATAGATAACAAACTAAATTTAGGACACATCTCAACTAGAAGGACAAATATGAAATGCATGGTTCAGACTAGAATTGTCTAGAATGATGAAAAAACGTTTTTGGTATTGTTGTGTTTAGAAGAACGTTTTTGAGACATTCACACAACAATGTGTAGAGTATATAAAGGATAAAATATAAAATTATCATCATAAACCACTGAAGAAGAATGGTGAACAGTCGAAAGGTTTATGATAGATAGAATAATGAAAGATTAGACTATAGAAGTATATCCATATTGTCATTACACTAAAATTTTAAATTGAAAATTGTATAGGATGACATTTTAATTTTGGATAGTCTGTGTTTTTCAAACACTAATCCTGCCACTGGTCTTCAGCGGTAAGATGTTTTAAAAACTTGTATTCAAAAATGGTCGTCATACACAATTTTAAATTCAACTGAATGGGATGATGTTTTAAATATTTATGCTTTGTTAATCTCACGGAAAGCAGAAGGTATAATAATAATGATGGGATAGGAGAATGAATTATTCATGAAATATGGACCAGGAAAATCAGTTTATTTATGAAGATTTGTATATGTTTGAATTGTGATTTTAGATTAGTTATCCAGCTGTTTGTTTATTAATGTTGAGATGCCATTTGCTGTTAATTCTGATGATATAGATAGATAGCATTCTTTCTGGCATTTATATTAGGTGATTTTTTTATTAATTGGCAGATTAAAGTTACAAATATATACTAAATGGATGTAGATCGGGTACTCCAGTTTTTCACATTAAACTAACAAAACTCAGTCTTTGTGAGGGATTTGCTGCGGAACCCTGGGCATGGGAGAAGAATGATAAAGAAAAGAAAAAAATTATGAAAGGGTTTAACGGGGCAAATAAGTGCGGTAGTTTCCGTTATCAAACTTTGTATTAATTGCAGGGTGTGTACAAATGCGATTTTACATATTCTAGATGCACAAATGCAATTCTATTTGCACGAAATCAATTCTAGTTGCACAAATGCAATTCTAGTTGCACAAATGCAATTCTAGTTGCACAAATGCAATTCTAGTTGCACAAATGCAATTCTAGTTGCACAAATGCAATTCTAGTTGCACAAATGCAATTCTAGTTGCACAAATGCAATTCTAGTTGCACAAATGCAATTCTAGTTGCACAAATGCAATTCTAGTTGCACAAATGCAATTCTAGTTGCACAAATGCAATTCTAGTTGCACGAATTCTAGTAGAGGGGGTTATCATTCGACCAAATCTCGTTCCTCGTAAGATTTGGTATTTATAAATAAATCTGTCAAATCCACCAAATCCACTTAATTCCTACAAATATAATATATCCCAGTAAATCCACACAAATACCAGAACTTCAAGCAAATTCACGCAAATCCACGCAAATCCAAGCAAACCCACACAAATCCACGCAAGTCCAAACATCCTGCAAATCCATGCACATTCATATCTAAATCATGGAAAAAAATCTACTAAATACGGTATAAATCCACTACAAATCCACCAATCCCCATGTAAATTCACGAAACTCAACTAAAATCAAGAAATACATGCTGAATCCAGCAAATCCACTCTGGACCTCAGAAAGGTTTAAAGAAATAGTTGATGATGGTTCTCCAAATAACTTTCAACCTGTCACAAATCCACTTCAGATCCCACAAATCCAGCAAATCTACATCACATTTTATGGATTTACAAATCTCGTTCCCTATTTTTTTAAATGATTACCCCCTCGATTCCAGTTACACAAATCCAATTCTAGATGCACAAAATATAATTACAAATATTTTGAAAGAAGTTTTCAACATACCATACGCTTGCACGCTGTTTCTCCTTCAATATAGATTTTCAATCGCTTCCAATCGAATGTCGCCTTGTTTCTGTATTCTGTCAGTGGACCTCCAGGAGGTGGGCAGGAATCATTTTGTAGACATCCCTGTTCCCCATGTCTCAAATGTCTAGGAAACTAACTAGAATAATAAGAAACTTATAGTTCCTTATGTTAAATAATGTTTCCCGTGTACTATACACATCTATAACATACAACAGCTGCATAAGTAATGATAAAATCTGAAAATTTCAATGAATGAAACCTGTTATTAATCGCAACAATGAAAGCTTTATAATTCAATCAATTGTTTTGATTTTTTATTTTACACGATTCAACACTTTTTCTTCCTACATGAGTACATGCTCACTAACAATGTCTTTCTATTCTCATCCATGACGTAAACTCTATGCGTTTAACACGAGTGATACCGTCTACTGTGACGTCAGAAACAGCGCCCTGCCAGCAGTGGCCAACAATTTCCCTCGCCAAGATCAAATGAGCTGTTTGGGATACTAAATGATTTTTTTAAAAGCTCTTCTGAAAACGTTATAAAATAAAGAAAAATCATTTCGATCATTTTACGAGATGGCGAAAATTATTCAGACATAAAATTTTTGATGCTCTAAACTCTTTAACCTTCGAACAGCTGGTGTTTTGTTTTACCCATGCTTTGCTACCTATGTTAGGTAAAAATTAACCCCACATGGCTGAACGAAGGTTAAGATGCCCTAGAGTGAGTAAATGTTTGATTTTTATGGACCAAGTTGAAAACACACATTCTATATGTTCTAGATCAATGGACAGTCAATGAGTCAAAGTATAAACACCCACATATTAGTTGTGGTGTCATTTATTTTTCTTTATTTAAACTACAGAAAAAGTGCAATAAATTCATTAAATGATAAAAAGCAACAACTAAAGATTGCTAGTCATTTCTGTCCACCAATGAGGTCTTTGCAAGTTCTTGCCACCAGTCAGGAAATAAGTTTCCAAACTTTTATATACCTGTATAGAGAATTAGGTTTACAATAGATGTCTAAAAATTGTCATTGCCCATGGCCTTATATCCGCATATAAGTCCACGTGCTTATTGAAGCCCAGGGCTAAAAATCGGTTTGTTTTATTTTTTTTGGAGGTCAAAAATGGCTATTTTTCGATTATAAACCCATTAAAACCAATGGGATTTTATGCGGATATAAGCCCATGTGCGTATTTAAGCCCAGGGCTAAAAATCGGTTTGCTTGACTTCTTGCCATTTTCCAACTTTATTTCAAAGTGTTCTTGTGTTGTTTTCTTATTTATATTCTTTTATGAAATAACAACATAATCTTCATACCTGAAAACTTATATTGTTATTCAATTTGTTATTCAACATTTTTCTTCTCATATCACAACCTCTAGTGGATAATATTTAAAACGCTCATACTGGAGACTAGAATGAACCACAGTACCCCTACAATGATAGACATGTTTTGTTTTCAGTTTAACCGTAGGTTCATTCAATCCCGAAAAGAAAAGTCACTTATTTGCCTGAAATGACTTTTAAAAGGCAAATATGACGTAATTTACGTCATATTTGCCTTGTAGAAGTGACTTAAGTGACTTTAGAGAAAAGGTAAACACAACTCGCTTTTTTGCCTTATAGAAGTCACTTCTTTTTACTGCACATGCGCAGTGCTCACAAAAAATAGCTTTAGTGGCATCCATCTTGGAAACGATTAGATCGTTGATGTTTCTCGACTTCTCGACTAAAATTTTAGTGAATAAAACCTGCCAATTTTGTAGGTGGGGACTTCATTAAACAACATCCTAACGATTCTTTGAGAAATCAGCATGAAAATAGGTAAGAGTTGCGAAAAATGACGACAAATTGGTACGGACATCACCGAACATTGTGGCCACGGAACGTGCACACCTACGTCGGCCACAATGTTCGGTCATGTCCGTAGCCGATTTGTTGTCATTTTTCACAAATTTTCTCTATTTTCTAGCAGATTCTCACAAAATACATTAGCCAAGATGGAATAGACAATTTTATCAATGGAATCTAATTTTTATTCCACAGTTGAAACAATAAAATTAGAAATGGAAATGAAAATGCATAAACAATATAAGTGTGTTCATTGAGAAGTGACTTTTCCATAAGGCAGATAAGGAGAAGTGACTTTTCCTTTTCAGGATTGAATGCACCTATTGTATTATAGTACTCCAGACAAGTTGGGTCTGCTGATGAGATCTTCGTTAGTCGAAAGTACTGTGAATATAATTTGGGAAAATGATGTAACTTTAATTTTTTATCTTTATTTCAAAGTATAATGGCGCGTATTAAAAATAGAAGTTTTTAAAATTATTTATATTTTAGTGTGATTTGAATTTGAATAAAATATAAATCTCTGTTAGTGCGTTAGAGAACTGAAAGTGATAAAATGAATAATTTAAAAGTAAAATTGTAATTATCCTATGTGCATCGGTTTTTGAGTGTTTTAAATGTTTTCAAATAATTCAGATAAAATATTCTACAAGTGCAAATATCGATAGACCAGTCAAAATACAAATAATTGATCCAATGTTACACAGTAATTTCACGGCCGTTATTATTTTTTCTTCTCCAATTACTTCTCGAATGTTGTTGTCAATAGTGTATTTAATTTGACAATATGTCCGATGATAGGTCGTGCTCATTTTTATTATTGAAGGTAGGAATATCGTTTCTTCACAGCGTATGGCGCACGAACAGTCTTTCTGGGGATTTGTCTTGAATTGAGTTGTCAAATATATTTCTTGTGTTTCTTTCGCTGTTTCTTGGGTAATGCAAAGAGGTAGAGTACTTTTTTCCATAAATGGTAATCTTTTAGAAAATTCGAAAGTTATAAGTATTTGTTAAAAATGAAAAAGTTTCATTAGGTGCATTCAGGAACTAAAACATTTTCATGTTTCAGTCGTTTCCCTCGTTTCGTTTCCTGAAATCCGTCGTCATTTCCGGAAACGTTTAAGTTTAAGCCGAGAAACGCGCATGCACGCGCGTTTTAGGAAACGCTACAATTCCAGCGTTTCACGAGACACGAGTTGTGTCTTACAATTGCGCGCTCGTCTGCGCAGCATCTAACTCTACTGTTGTAGAGTTAGATCGGCGCCATTTGTTTTGAAGCTAAAACAAATCTAAAACGAATCTAAAACGCAGCTAAAACGTGCCTCAGATTTTCACAACTCAGAATTATACACAAAACATACACAAAACTAACCACAGGCAAAACTCGTTTTTGACGAGTTTTAGTTTGTGAATGCACCTAATGTATTTTCATGATATTTTGTTGGATATTTTGATATTGACACATTTATATTGAAAATATGGCCAGATTGATAAAACAATTGTGGACTATATAAGAACATTCGAAAGACGGGAGGCTTTGGCAGAATTTTCTTGAGAGACTGATTACTGTGCTGACATTGTGTTGTTTAATTGATCTTGTTGTATCAAATAGGGTCGATTTTGATAATGTATTTTGTTTTCCCCCTATCCCCTGTGTGCCTTGGCACCAATGAAATAAATGAAATAATAATATTGAAAATATAAAGTGAAAACGTACTTGCATTTCAAGGGTTGTTGCTCTAGTTTTGCTGCAAAACACTGGTTTTCGCATTCTGAAACTTCATTATTTGATTTACAAGGATTTTGCGGAGTATTTACTCGAACAAACTAAAAAGAATAAATGATTTTCTATTTTAGAGAACTCATATTATTTATGTGATTATACTGTTTGACGAGAAATATCAATTCCGACGAAAAAAATAGGTATGTTGAAAATATGTTTAGGATGAAAAAATTGATTTTGTGGTAGAACAAAGTGCTAGAATACAGAAAAAACAAACAAAATATGACTGAAAATACTTTTAGTCAACTTATATTTGTCAGTTTGCGATTTCTCGTACGAGATTTTTTTCATTAGACAGTTTGCGATTTCTCGTACGAGATTTTTTTCATTAGACAGTTTGCGATTTCTCGTATGAGATAAAAAAATTAACGACAATGTGTAACGAAATTTTTCAAAAATCTCGTCAAACCATTAAAACAAAGGGACGAGATTTTTAACAATATCTCGTTTTTTACCATTTTCGTAATGAAATAAATCTCGTACGAGAAATCGCAAACTGTCTATTATGAGAATGCCAAAACAACTAGATATTGTTAAAAATCTCGTCTGAAAGGTCTCGGTCGAGATTTTTTTTAAAATCTCGTTTCAAATTGTCGTGTATATGACTTGATTTGATTTGCGCATGCGCACTGCATACAATACAACAATTGTCGTGAAATTCTTCCGCCATTTTCCCTCCGCTTCGGCTGCAATGTTGCCAAATTTGTGTCGATTTCAATATCTCAGGTTAGTTTTTTTATTAGTCAAACACAAACCTCAAGCCCAATACTTAGGCTTAATTTGTGATAAGGTGTCTAGTTCTGCTAAAAATTGTTGCCACCGATTTGTGTGTCATATGTAACACGTTTCGTGACAAATCGCAAACACACGATATGACATTTTATTAACGAGATTTAAAAAAACAATATTTTCGAAAAAATTTGGTCTTTTTAAATCTCGTTTTCATCAGTCTCATACGAGAAATCGCAAACTTTCTATTGTAAATTATAACTACTTAATAAATTATGTCATATCTCTCGAATTACAAGTGCATCCAGAATTGTGCACACCTGTTTTTGAACAATAGACAGTAGAAACACCTCCGAATATATGTCTAAAATTTTACGGATAATGATGAGAATAGGGACTTTGTTATGTATAGGGGAGTAGATTATTGATCTGTGTTGAGCCAGAAACAATGAGAAACACCTTAGTGAACATTTGAACATTGTTTTGCAGAGAAGCCATGCTGAAATGGTCAAACAGCATCTCGTATATGAAGGTTTACCCTGCAATCGAAGAAGAAAATCCTTGGTGGCCTAATCATTAGAGCACTGGCCTCATACCACATTGATTCCAGGTTTTCCTTTAGGTACCGGCTTGAGTAATTACCAAAATCATCAACTAACCCACGAAACAAGAACATGTCTAAACATCATTCAGAACATATTTTTTAGAAACATATGACATGTTGATTCAATATAAGAATGTCTTTTTTTATCAACATTTATTCAACATTCAAACATAACATTACACATTGATTTTACATTAAACGAATATTGCATATCAACAACCAATATTTCCACTGTTTGATTGTTGTATCAATATTTTGATACAACAATCCAACAGTGGAATTATCGGTTGTCGATATGCAATATTCGTTTAATGTTAAATCAACATCTTGTTACGTTTGAATGTTGAAAAAAATGTGGATAAAAAAATGACATTCTAATATTGAATCAACATTTCTAATGTTTTTTCTGAATGTTGTTTAGACATTTTCTTGTTTCGTGGGAAAACTCGGTTTATGTTAAAGATAAAGTTATTTTTTTATAGAAGTATATGTAATTTTTATTGTAATATTTTGATACAATATTGCAAATTTCCTAATATAAAATGAATACGGTAAATTTCTCACTGTTTGATGTATGTTGCATTTTAATTGGTTTAGTTCAGATGGATAATTTATAGTTAAATAATTTTGGTTTAGAGCATATGGCAAATCAACTGTTGACGTATGTAAAAGAAAAAGAGTTATTTCTTCATACAGTAATATTTTTTGCAAAGGCATAGGCTTACCTTTTATAAATACAGTGCACATTCCAAATACTGTTGACACAATTGAATAATTACCATAAGCTTTGATAAAAATCTTTTTAATTTTCTGAAAAATAGATATATGTATATAAAGATATTTGAGTGTGGGAAGGAACACAATGTCGGTAAATTTCCAGTTTACAACATCACAGTTTTTATTGGTCCATTGGATCAAACATCATTTTCATAAGGTTTAAAACTCAATTACTAAGTTTACATGAACGCACTTTTCTGGAAAATCACGTCATCATTTCTCAAGTGGAAAAGTAAAAAATGGAGTATTCTCTCTAGTTTCCACTTTTCCACTTGATAAATAATGACGTCATTTTCCAGAAAAGCGTGTTTATGTAAACTTAGTAAATGTTGAAGTTGTGAAAATGAGCAGACGACAATATGAAAAAGTGAGAGATAAAAGCGAGAAGTTGCGCGACAATGTCCTTTGCCAAGCTCAAATAAGCTACAAAATAATTTTGTTCCGAAAACTTCAAAAAAAAATAAAAATTATTTAAACTCTATCCAACAATTCGTGCATGCAACTGAAAGTATGTATTGTGGCATCTTATTTTAATCCTCTAGTCGAGCTGAGTCGTAAAATCATTGGGTCATATGAATAAAAATGTAGTATTTACTTGAAGCAAAAAGTAAACGTAAAAGCATTTGCTTGAAGTCGTAACAACTAGTAAAAGCAAAATGCTTAATTTCATATGAATAAACATTTGCTTTCACTCAGTAGCAAAAGCTCTTTTCACTGAAGGTATTGCTTTATCATAACCTTCATTTCTATTGTTAGTTTTCCTGCTTTATTCGGTCATATGAATAAAGTGGAGTTTATGCTTTTACTTCATAATTTCCAATGAAGCACTGAGAAAATAATTTGTAATCTATTCCACATTTTCACTATTAAACCTGTATAATTTACGGTAGTCCTCATCTCGAGTTTCAGTAAGTGATTTGTAGTGCTTTTTGGCTTTGAAAACTGAATTAAATAGCAGGGCCATGGGACTGAAGTATACTCGGGAGCTGACCTCAAATTATTGAAGCATTTGCTAAAAATAAGAGCATTTCCTTTTGTTTATTCATACAAAATTTAAGTAAAAAAAGTAAATGCTTTTAATTAAAGTAAAAACTACTAGCCTGAAGTAAATACTATTTTGCTTCAAAGTCAAAGCATTTACTTAAATTTTTATTCTTAAGAATGAGAGTATTTGCTCCAAAATTATGAAGTAAAAGCATAAACTTCATATGATCCAGTGTTTCGTAGCCTAAATATTTTACGAGCGTTTTTGTTTGTTAACAATGGCACGCACATTTTTGGACTATGAAGACATGATTTTTCGACTCGGCTCAACTAGAGGATTAAAATAAGATATCTCAATATATACTTTCAGTACAATGCATAGGACATTAACCAATGGGAGTTTTGTGCACGAATTGTTAAATATAGGCCATTTTAAGAGATGGCGAAAATTATTCAGCTATTAAATATCTGATGTCTTAGCCCTAAACTCTGTAAATGGCGTATATCAATCCTTACCGGGTCTAAGGAATCGGAAATTGGTTTTTTATAATGATATTTAAAATTTGAAGAATCCTTCCATAATTGCAGTGGTTTGTTTGCATAATCCGATGAATTGTGTAGTAAATCAAAGAGTTGGTATTGGTCACAATCAGTCTTCTTGAGTTTTTTAGCTAAATTTTTTTTAGCACGAAGTATTTGTACGCTGTCTGCACAATCAATAACAAGTGGAAATTGAATGACGTCATCTCTGATGAGACTAACACTTTTAATAAGTGGATATTCAAAATAAGAATCGATCAAGCTGTAAATGTAATAGACTGAAATCAAGAGCAGAAATAGTGATACAGTGATTTTGGAAATCTGTTTAACACGCGATTGTTTTGGTTTTTTCTGAATTTTTTCTAGCATTGTTGCGAGTTTATCTTTTAACTTGGAATTTGCTTTTGATGCTTTATTAAATTTAATGAATGGAATTTTGCAACAGTAGACAAATATTTCAACGAGTGTTAAACACGACATGCCAAAATAAAGGCCGATGTTTCCTCCAATGTCGCAGAGTAATGATATTATGTCGTAAGAATAATGTTCTTGTAATGTCCGAACATATTTATTCACGACTGAAACTTCAAGACTATCCTCGACGTCATAAGTTTCGTCATATGTCACGCTCAATTGTCTAACATCACATAAATCAAGACATTTGCAATGTTTTGGTACATTTGTTTCTTCGATAAATTTAGTCAGCATTTGGTAGTGGTTCATTAGATAACTGTCATTGCATTCTGGTAGAGTTCGAGCTTCGTAGAAGGGATATCTGAAACATATTAATTTATTTTTATTAAATTTACTCCAATTGCTAAGGTCTAGATGACCAGAAAGAAATAAATCTTTATTATATAGTTCTGAGTTAACCTAATTTTGACAAATTATAATTTTGGTTTTGTTTTTTTAAATTTTCAATTAATTTCTGCATTTCATAATAATAAAAATTTTTAAAAAAAGCTTGCATTAGATTTACTCAACTAATAGAGGATTTGGGCTGATCACAAAAACGTATATACGCATAAACGTACAAACGTATAACTTTTTAATTTATACGTTTGTACATTCATGCGTACATACGTTTACGTCGATACGTGATGAGTGTTTGCGCAAACAAAAATATCATCGTAAGAACGTAACAACATCGATCTGATGCTGGTGTCATTCGGACTTGATTCAAATACCCGTTGTAGTCAATGGTGATGTTGTGTTGGTGTTGGTGGCGGCGATGGTTCATTATTTTCTAATTCTAATATTCTAATACTGCATCCTCGGCTTCTATCCTATCATTGCCCCGTCATTTTTGCAAATGGCGGTTTGCAAAAGTGGAAGCAGGCCGATTTGTTTGTTATGTGCATGCCCATAACAATATATTTATACGTTCATACGTTCAGGCGATGAACGTATGACCAACGTAAGAATTCAATTGTTACGTTGATCTGTACGTTTTAACAATCACATATCAACGTATCTTCGTATGAAACATACGTTGATACGTCGATACGTCGATACGTCGATACGTCGATACGTCGATACGTCGATACGTCGATACGTCGATACGTCGATACGTCGATACGTCGATACGTCGATACGTTTGTAGAAATTTCAAGTGCGCAAATCCTCTATTATAATAAAAAAATGGTGGATTTTATGCTCAAAATTGCATACCTGCATTGAATTTTTTTTACGAGACAAGGGCACAAACAGTCATGTAAATTATTGTCGCAAGGTTTTTTCTTAGTGTTGATAAAGTGATACTAAAACATATATGAATTGTGAAAATTTAATGTTTAAAGAGTTGACATATTTTTTAAATCGAATCTTTATCTTAATTTTTAAATTCCATATAAGACATAGGCATAGGCATGGACATGGAGACGGTACATAAACCTTCATGAAGTGTGACTAACATGGTGACAAACCTTGCACTGAAGGCAAATATCAAATAGCAAGACATACAAGAAAAACAAAACAGCAGAGTGCAGCAATATATCGGCTCAAAAAACCACCTTAACACAAACGTAATGCTTAAACCATAGACTTAATGACTTTCATTAAACAAAATTACACAGTACAGAGTTTGCGGCAGCAACTTTTTTGTTATGAAATCCCTCAGTACAGCTATAATTACAGTGAAAAACTCATAACTATACTAATTGTATCTTAACTTTTTGTTTGCCGTTGAACCCGTGTCGCCTTAAAGGGCCTGAAAGCACTTGCATGCCCCCAAAGAGAGTCTTCCATCCTCTTTGCTCTTAGATTCCATTTGTCTTCTCTTTTTTAAGAGTTTTATTCAATTTCCACTTAAGCTTCAAGGCCAGGCCTTGGAGAACCCCATAGCACTGCCCCAGGAAGATCCGGTGATCGCCGTCCCACCAGGGGGCGTATAAGTGTATAGTTTGCCGTCTTCTCCCACGGTTAGTGCTATACTCGATGCTTGTGTTTTACCCAGCAGTTACTTCACTGCTCAGCACCTCGCGGCAGTTTTGTACAACAGGGACGAGCAGGTCACCGGGTGGAGCAACGTTGCCCAGCAGGGATCACGTGGAGGTCAAACAATCCGCAGACTGACTAAGATCATCTTATGTGTGTGCCTGAATCTCGGCTCAGCCATTTGTAAAATCTGAACACTGGGCACATTTGGCGACCAGAGGGATCCTATCGAAAGATGTTTTATACGAATCAGGCCAGTAATGCATGCCACTATCAAGAGGCGATGCTGTCATGTTTAAAGAGAGTCATAATTACTCCCGTCTATACCTGAATATAGTATAGGCGATCTGAAAGTTATAGACTTATGGCTGTAGTTATAACTAAACTGCAGTTATAGTATGTATAAAGAGAGAAGTAGTCAAACTCTACGTTCACGTGTTGTGCAGTGCTGGTGGCGCCATCACTGCTAAAACATCTTTTGCAGAAATAAACTAGAAGTAATCAATTGCACATATGAGTTGTCTCTAATTTTTTAAAATTTTTTCCGAATTGATCCTTGGTTGCACAGGTTTTAAACCATTGCTTAATTATTACAATTGTTTAATAATAATTAAGCAATAGTTAATAGAAAATAGTAATGATTAAAGCCTAGTACACACACCAATTCAGACTCAAAATTTTAAATAATGGATGATTCTACAAGCAAAATTCCTACATGGTTTGTTGGATGATGTCATATTACAAATAGCGACTGTCTGAAATATTTTTTTGCAAATGGCTACGTACTGTTGAAAATGTTGCTTTGCAAATGCTGTCAATGAGAATGATGAACTATTTGAAAATCCATGTGTCAGGTTACTATTATAGCTGCTGTTGGTGTTTTCCGCTTTTTCGAGCCATTTTTACTCGCATTTTTACCAACAAACGACCATGTGGTTTAGGCGACCGGTTAACCCTCAAAGCCCCATCCTATGGCACAATTGTGCCCAGCTGCAGTTGTAAATAGAAAATTTTTTTAAAATTTTTTTTTAAAATCTGAAATTTACAGTAGCTGTTAAGAATATGAATTTACATTTTCTAAATTAATTTGATAAAACACAGACAGAAAATAAAAAAGTTATTGTCAAAAGAAAAAATCGTCCCCTTAAATTCCCAGCTTAAATTTTTTGTTGTTTTCATTGCAAATTTTACTCTAGTGAGAGCGCTTTTAGAATATTGCGCCTCCTATATATAAACTAAACAAACATACACAGCATTAACTCTTCATCTTTGAAACACATGGTCAACTGACTTAATGTGAGACTAATTATAAATTAAATTAAGTTAATACAGATAATTGTTATTACAAATAAATAATTAAAAACATTTTGCATGCTGTTTAAAACAACATTTTGATCGCATGTCTTCATTTTCACAGTTGGTGACACCTAGTGTCGGTTAGTAAAATCATCTTAACCATGGTAATAGCACTAAAACGCTTCAAAGTAGAGACTTCAAATCGGGCTCTACGTTGTTCCAAAATTTCAGGGCTTTGAGGGTTAAACCACATGAATTATGGTAGTTAGAAAGATTTCATGCATGTTCTGCGTGGAAAGAATGATTTTTCCAGCCATGGAACATTTCCTCTCAAGGAAAAATTTTTGTGTATACCACAAAATCAGGAGTCATCAGACTTTGATTTCCTGTGCCATTCCGTGTACGGAATGGGCCTTAAAATTCTGTATAACGGAAATGAAACCATCATTGCAATTGATTGCTTTTAGTCTTTAGCTGTTACTGAACTTTTATAACTATAACTCTAACAGAAAAGTATACACCAGAAACTAATAATTTTTTTCTGGTACACTGTTTACAAGTTTTAATTATAAGAAAAAAGTGCATGCTGCAAACCCCGTATTACGCAATCACATTCAAAAATGTGTAGCTACACATGCTTAACAATCGAGTTTTAGTTTTTGAATGAGATATACTCACTTACACAACAATTTTTGCCACTTTTTATAAATCAAATGTTTGAAATAAATTCATTAAACAACAATATTTAAAGGTCAAGTGCAATCTAAAATTTAATTTTAATATGTGAAAGAGTGTTAACAATAACATGTATTTCATTTTTTTAAATATTTTATTGTTGCATATTTTATTATTTTATAAACAAAACAATGTCTAGTTGGCTAGCCTTGTTTGTCATGCAATGCATTATGGTTGAGCAAGGATTAAATGACGTCACCAGTTCTGATCGTTAACAAAATAACCATCTGAGCATGCGCATATTCATGCGCATGCTCAGAGAGTTGAAATTCGACCAAACCTGAGAACTAGTTCTGGATCATTTGAATTTTAGGATTGGGAACGTCATTTGACCATGATGCTTTGCATTGTGGAGAAGGAATATATATACAATAATAAATATGCAACAATAAAATATTTAAAAAAATGAAATATATGTTAATAACACTCTTTCACACGTTAAAATTAAACTTTAGACTGCACTTGACCTTTAAATTCTTACTTCTTGCACATTGGTTTCAACGAGATTCTTAATTGTTCCAAATATTTTCAAAGATGCTCCATGCTTTGCAAGATAATACTTTAAAGGGGATGTATCTGTTACAACCTTCAAAGAAAAAACTTCAATTTTATTCGAATATTTTTTGGTCATGCACAGGGTTATCAAACAAAGTGCTTTTAAGTGAGTTTTGTCATTATAAGGCCATTGTGATAATATTAAATGTGACGTTTTAGACGTCATAGTTATGGCAAATGACTCGCTTAAGATAATTAATCTCACTTAAGTTGCGTTCAATATTGCCTGAATAAAATTCTTAAGTGTGTAGTTGACTTAAAGTGACAGGATATGATGTATTTGACGTCATATTTATCTAAAACCTCCTACTTTAGACATTTTTACTTAAGTTACCCAATTCGTATCTTAAGTAAAGATGTCTAAAGTAGGAGGTTTTAGATGAATATGACTAAGTCAAATACATCATATCCTGTCACTTTAAGTCAACTACACACTTAAGAATTTTATTCAGGCAATATTGAACGCAACTTAAGTGAGATTAATTATCTTAAGCGAGTTATTTGGCATAACTATGACGTCCAAAACGTCACATGTAATGAGTTTAAGTCAACTTAGCAGTTAAGTCAACTAAGTTAATTTATCTAAATCAAATTGAATGCACCTAGTCTGTGCAACGTTAATGGCCTATGTATTGTACCGAAAGTATATATTGTGGTATCTTATTTTAATCTTCTAGTTGAGCTGAGTCGAAAAATCTTTGCTTTGTAGTCCAAAAATTGGCATGCCATTGTTAACAAAAAAAAATTATTAACATTTGGATTTTTGTATTGTTGCACACATTTTTTGGCTACGAAACAATGATTTTTCAACTCAGCTCGACTAGAGGATTAAAATAACATATACCACAATATATATTTTCAGTACAATGCAAAAAAGTTCACTTTTTAGTTTCCTGTACAAATTGTTGAATAGAGTTTAGTATATCAGTAACTTACATAAACTTCTCGACAGCGTTTTGGAAAATTGAGTTTGATGATCATTTTGTATTTAACATTTCCATAGGGCAACTGAATTGCTGAATAAAAAGTGGTCTTTAAAACAATTCTCAGTAGTAACATATCCAGTGCGACGAGTGATTATTGAAACAATTAGGCCAGCACGAATCTTTTTGCCTGAGAATCTAACTCGTAAAAACTATGGGTGAGAGTAAGCGCATTATTGGCTCTTTGTTATGAGAGAGCGCCTAGGATTGGTTGGTGCAATTAAAATGGACCAATAACAGTCGTAATTCTAAGCACCATGCATCGCTATCGGTGCATGGTGGTTAGAACTATCGTTTGTTAGTTGAATATTTATATATTTATATGTTTGCTATTTTATTTCAAACTAGCCGGCTTTGCTCGGGATTCAAAAACATATGTAAAATAAAACTCATAACATTTCTGATTTTACTACAAATCTTTCTTTCACCTGTTCAAACTGTAGAAATCTCTTTAAAAATTTCTGATTTTACTACAAATCATCTCTGTCTTGTCCCGTTCAAATCGTAGAAATCCCATGAAAATTTTCAAATCTCCTCTTTTCACCCATTAACTTTCGTACGGCCATGCTGGGTCAATTTTTACCCAGTTTCGCTGGTTGTGTAACCTAAATTTTATTTTACCCGACCGTTTCCCCATTCCAAACCATAGAAAACCATTGAGATTTTATTACAAATCTTCTGATTTCACCATTCCGACCGTAGAAAACCCATTGAAATTAAAGGATTTTACCTCAAAAACACTAAAAATTTGAAAATTTTAATTCAAATCTTCTCCTTCACACTGTGGGGACTTCATTACAAACCATAGAAATGGTTCAGTGAAATCCTGTGGTCAATTTCATAAACCCTGTGTGGACAATGTTTTCATGTAATTTTATAAATGGTGCCCTTAGCTAACCTACTATCAATGTGGATTGTGAATGAATAATGAAATGTTCATTTTAAATGTTTCACTTGATTCTTTATAATTCTTTAGAAAATAGTGTGGAAAAATCAGAACAACGTTAGACACGGACACACAAACTTTGAGAAATATAGATATAGATTATTTATCGCCATCTGGTGGTGAATGGTGATAAAAATTCCCATGTGCTTGGGCTCGAAAAACGCTCAAAACTTTTGTTTTCCTTACAAATATCGAAAAAATAATTAGCGCAAAAAAATCAGCGCAAAATTTCCTTTAAAATTATGTGTTTCATATGAATTTTCGAATTATTTCTGAGATTTTTTTGACACGACCCCTGGTGGCTTCCGTACAAACTGTTAACAAAACGTTCGCGATCGAAACGGGAAAATGCAAAAAAAAGACCTTTTTTCAATTTAAATCAAAAAACAAACTATGTAGCAATGTTCAGCATCAAAAAGGCTATCTTTTGATGTGAAAACTTGCTATTTAACTAAGTATTAGTTCCAAAACGAACTTGGCTACTGTTTAATAGTGAAAAACACAATTCGGGCGCCATTTGCAATATGACGTCATTGGAATCAGCCAATCAGATCAACTTTAGCGACAGACAGACAGACAAACTTTGAGAAATATAGATATAGATTAAATTCCATCTGACAATTGAAATCTTCATATAATTTTTCTAGTTTTTCTCATTCGATTCTCTATTCGAATGCCACTCGCGCTAGGGAGTTTAACAAAGTAGGCCAACTGTCGTATTTATTGTTACATTAGAGTGTGATAGTTGTCAAGAGCAACCAAACAACGTTTTATCACTTGTGTATATGTCAGTCTGGATGTGAAGTTGTTTAGGGCCTTCTGAGTGGAATAAAAGTGCATGAAAGAATACTGATTTATTGTGAAGATATACACAACATTGGCACAGTCGACAGGATGCAATTTTTTTGCTTGTGATATTGCAACTGTTAAGATCACGAAAGCCCGAAGGCCACGAGTGAGCTTATTAGACAAAAAGATGAGTGCTGACTTAATTGCAACAATTACTGAAACATGAGGTGTATTTAGTGAAAGAATTTAACACTAAACTCTATCAATTTGTGCACGTAACTCCCATTGTTTAATGACCTATGCATTGTACTGATAGTATATATTGTGGTATCTTATTTTAATCCTCTAGTTGAGCTGAGTTGAAAAATCAATAGGTGCGTTCAATTCTGAAAAGAAAAGTCACTTATTTGCTTGAAATGACTTTTAAAAGGCAAATATGACGTAAATTACGTCATATTTGCCTTATAGAAGTGACTTAAGTAACTTAAGAGAAAAGGCAAACACAACTCACTTCTTTGCCACTTCTCTCTACTGCACATGCTCAGTGCTAACAAAAGTGGCAGCCATCTTGGAAACGATTAGATCGTTGATGTTTCACAACTCCAAACAGTACCATTTTAACTTTGGTACCATTTTTAACTTTGGTACCATTTTTAACTTTGGTACCATTTTTAACTTTGGTACCATTTTAACTTTGGTACCTATTTTAACTTGGTACCTATTTTAACTTTGGTACCATTTTTAACTTTGGTACCATTTTTAACTTTGGTACCATTTTTAACTTTGGTACCATTTTTAACTTTGGTACCAATTTTAACTTTGGTACCATTTTCAACTTTGGTACCATTTTCAACTTTGGTACCATTTTGGAATAGACAATTTTCTAATATTTATTCCACAGTTGAAACAATAAAAATACAAATGAAAATGAAAATGCATGAACAATTTAAGTGTGTCCATTGAGAAGTCACTTTTCCATAAGGCAGATAAGCAGAAGTGACTTTTCCTTTTCAGGATTGAACGCACATAGTGTTTTGTAGTTCAAAAATGTGGGTGCCATTGTTAACAAACAAAAACACTTGTAATATATTTTAAAAAATTATTTACATTTGGGTTTTTGTATTGTTGTGCACATTTTTTGGCTACGAAACAATGATTTTTCGACTCAGCTCAACTAGAGGATTAAAATAAGATATTACAATACATACTTTCAGTACAATGAAAAAAGTACACTTTTCAGTTTCGTGCACAAATTGTTGCGATGGATAGAGTAGACGATTCACGGTTAAAATTTGCCGCAATACGTGTGATATCAAAGCCTCTAATTGGTTAAACGGCTGTGCTAATTCGTCAATAAATGTGTGGCAATCGCAGTCTCATAGCAGTGTTAAATTCTCAGGATTATTTTTTGGGGGTTTAACTTACGACTTGAGACTTGAGCAAGTGGCCAATGTATATTATCATATTTTTCAATTGTAAGGTTAACACGTGACATTCCCTGCAACAATGTGTTTATTTTTTAGTGAAAAAATTAAGTAACAATTAATGGAAGTTTATACCAAATTAAAGTATGCTTCAGATATGTAACTAGGTATACTCAAATATTTCAAACGGTCAACTAATTCGTCATTTTCCAAATAGCTTAAACCAAAACATCCATATTGGTATTCAGCACGCTTTTTGTCAAGGAAATTTTGGTGTTCTTGCGTCCCATATGGATAGAAATAAACATAAGGATAAGAACCGTATGTTGTTTCTAATAAGTATGCATCAACTGCTGTCGGTTCATTCATGTAATGCAATATTCGATCTATTGTTTGGTAAAGGCACATTGCTAAGTTCAAAAAAAGTAAAATGAAAAACACAATGGACTTAAGTTTCTTTCTTTTTGAAATATTTTCCAGAGTTGATATGAACGATGGTATGTTCATCTGCTCTTTCAGTGCAGTAGTGACAAGATGTTGTAGTTTTATTTTTCTTAGTTGCCGAATTCTGACAAATGGTAGAGAATGATTTCTATTTGTTGAATTCATTTTTTTCTTCTGATATACTATTCTATCTAGAATACAAAATTGAAAATGTCAACATTCATTTCACATTAGCAACGTTGCAGAAATGTTGCAAAAATACCGTAAACATTGCCAACATTCCAATGTCGGTATCAAGTTTGATGTCACTGTTGCAGCAGTGCAACATCGGCAATAAACATCGAAAACAAACATGAATTTTTAATATATGTCAATGTTACTTCATTCAAATGTTGCTGCAATGTTGGCAACAAACATTTGATCAACAAACAACTTAGATTTTTGTTTGGAAATGAATGTTGCATCATTGTTGTGGCAATGTTAGAATAAGTGTCATTTGGCACAGTGCAGCAACATTGCAAATGTCATTTCCAAACATTGCAGCAACGTTGCAGCAACATTTGGTGTTACCTGGGTAGTTATACGATTCTTATTGAATTTAAACAAAATATGCTTATATTGTTGAAAATTTAAACTGTCAGGTTATTTTTCATGAGCTAGTGGACAATTGATGAACAAGTAAGTATTTTTACTTTTTACATCACCATGTATTCATGTGATACTGAATTGTAAAATTGTGTTCTTTTGATTGAACATGTTCCTTACCTTAAGTCTTGCAATGAGCCCACTGATGCAACTGTATATCTACCAGGTGCTCTTGGTAAACTAAACACACGAATACAGCGGAAATTGCGCATTACAGAAAAGTTCAACAAAGAACCAGAAAACTATTATTTGATGAATTAAAGCACAAACTTGCAATTTAATTGCTATTAGATTAAAAATTTATTATTTGAGTTGTATATCAGTGAGCAAGTTGTCGAGTTATTTGTTAGTTATTACGCCAAAACCACCGGTCAACATGAATTATCGGATGAAAAAAAGTACTGTACAGAAAAACAACATTTTGCAATATTTATTTATACATAAAAAATTGACTGCAGTTTTTTTAAAAGCAAATTAAAAGATAATATTTGACCAATATGTTTCTGCAGACTGTTATTTACCATATAAGGCGGGGCGATTCGGGTCGATTTTTAATATTACTATTGATTTTTTGAAAAAGGCACAAAGATATTATTTGACTTTATATGTGATTTTTTTTACATATGTTTAACCCTCAGACGCCTAACATTTTGGGTCAACGCAAAGACCTATTAGTGGTGTCAATTGACATGTTTTATATACTCCGAGTTGAAGCGCTTTAGTGCTACTACCATGGTTACCATGGTTTTACCAACTGACGCTAGGTGTCACCGATGTAAAAATCAAGACACTCGGTCAAAATGTGATCATTTGAACAGCATGCAAGGTGTTTAATTATTTATTTATAATAATTGTGTATATTAACTTAATTTTAATTCCAATTAGTGCAATTAATTGCAATTGATATGAAATGTGAACTGAACATGTGCCGACATGTGCTTTGTTTATTCTCTACTTTGCATATAGGTGGCGTTGTATTTTAAAAGCGCTCTCACTAAAGAGAAAAAATGCAGTGAAAACAGCAAACGTTTTAAGCTGAGATTTTAAGGGGCTCATATTTTCTCTTTACAATAACTTTTTTTTATAAGTCTGAAAATTACGAAATAAATTGAGTGTATGTAAAACCACTTTTTGAACAGCTCCAGAAAATTTCAGATTTTTTGAAAAATTTTTTGAAAAAAATTTGTATTCAGAACTATTGCCTGTGTCAATTGACCCATAGGATAGGCTTCTGAGGGTTAATGCATGATTTCCCTATTTCTTCTTCAACCATTTCAACTTTTGTTTCCAACACACTGCGAGAAATATATCCATATCCATTCAATTTAGAATAATTTGTTTTTAATGGCAATTTGATACCGGTTAGAATAAAATTTTGACAAATAGCTCGGTGTCTATTTGCACGTAAGCACGTGCAAATAGCGAAAAATAGCGTTAAAATAAAATACCACAATATATACTTTCAGTACAATAAAAAAAAGTTCACTTTTCAGTTTCGTGCACGAATTGTTGGATAGAGTTTAGCTTACAATACTAATACTTATATACATCAAAACAACATATCAAAGCACATCACACACCAACAGTGTAAATAAATAAATATTAATGACTTTTTTAATATGCTAATTTCAATTTTATCCAAACCCAGCATTAAATTTTATGAAGATTTAACTGCATCTAAAGATTGCTAGACATGATAATTGACTCAGGAAGCATTTCTTTCCACCAGTGAGGTCTTTGCAAGTTCTTGCCACCAGTTAGAAAATATGATACCAAACGTTTGTATATCTATAAAGAAAAAGAATAGAATAGATTAAGTTACTTTACAGTGCATATGTCTAAAAAAAAATGTCATTGGGTCGTTGACATATGACTAACTTGTCCATCGCTTGAACCTAAAACGGAGTTGAGAATTTCATCCGGCGGTGCAATTGCATCGACCAAAGCGATAGATTCATTTTTAATTCGGAGGCAGAGAGTTGATACATTGTTACGAATTGCTTCAATACCAGAATTTGCAGGAAAGTAATTCCCTTTGCAGAAATAAATTAAATGTCGCTCTAAACTCCAGAATGCATAAAGCATGCCTAAGTCGAGCAAAACTGGGGCACAATCCTTCGGCGGCTGATTAGTGGTTAGTACATCGAAATAACAGCGAATTATCAAAAACTGAAATTTAAGACGTTTCATTAGTTGAAAAATTAATTGAAACTAATGCTAGGTTCCCACTTGGCAGAAACTCAGACAGAAATTTTTTTGCTGTGCAGAATAGTATGTTTTTCTGTCGTTAGTTTCCACCTGGGGACTAAAAAATGGGCAAAAAAGTGCAGAAAAGTAGAATTTAAAAATGGATGCAAGCTAAGGAAGGCAATTTGTAAACACTGCTGCTTTCTACACTCAAAATTTTCTGCGGCAGAAAATTTTCTGTCGGAATTTCTGCCAAGTGGGAACTAAGCATTAATATTAGGAGGAAATTACTTCACTGAAAACAATTGCTAGACTTTTGCCATGATAAGTGTGAGTTGTGTTGAAAGCGTCAATCATGCTGAATCCAGTTGACATTTTTTGGTTCAATTTTGATACGGTTTCAGCGAGGAGATAACAAATGAGCCAATTGTACGCTTTGAGAATACCGTTTGGTGAAGCGAGATTATTGGTATTATCACATTTAGTCTTTAAAGTTTGATCCATATTATCCAAGAAATCATACAGACCAAATTGTGCTTCTACATCTGTACCTATAAACATTTTAGCATTGTTACATTGAACATACAAATGATATGTCACAGCCCTGCAACATAATTATACTCCAAATTACCTTCCATCTTCTTTTGATAAGCACTTATTAGAAGTTTGCTGATTTGTAGAAGAAGTATATTATTATCTCCTTCTAAAGTGATCAGACTGTCATTATCATTGCGTAGATCGCCAATTCCAGCAGCTAGAAATATAAATTATGAAGTTAGTATCTTTATCGCCAAGTACTGTATTTCTTCGAAAAGAACGGCATGTCAGAAAAACCGAGTTTGACCAGATTTTGAAAATCAGACATCTGGTCATTTTTACGGTATGTCGTAAAAATCGAATCGGCGCTGTAAAACGTAATACTCAATTTTCCGGCACCTTGGTCGGATTTACTATTATCCGGCATGCCGTTCTTTCTGAGGGAATACGGTAAGACTCGGCATGTATCATTGGTCATTGGTAGTACTCTATAGATAAATTTTGACGATTCACCGGAGTATGGATTATGCAATAGACTGGACAAACTAGGTTTTGAAAGCCGGCAAATCACCAGACCACTTGATGGTTGGTGTCTTTTTGCTTGTCTGCATCTGCATAAAACTCTCTGTCCAAATATATATTGGACAAACTCCCATTGGCTGTGATTTTTACATTGCCGAAAGGTTCAAAATAAACATCATGTGACTTTTTTAGCCAAGCGGAAGAGTTTTTCACCTAACATTCAGACTAACTTTAATGGCGGTGGATCGTGTTTGCTGATGTTGTTATTCTGGCATTTAGCCATCTGTAGTCGATGCACAAACGATACGAACCATCAGGTTTTGCCACAATGACAGGGTGACTGATGTAGGGACCATTTGATTTCTCAATAAGGCCTAGTTCCTCTAGTTCCTCTACAAGAACAAGCATAGCGTAGCAATTGGACCGTTGTCAATTTATGTCAAGTGTTTGATAAGTTGAAATAATACTAAAATTGTTTAATATAAATATCTGTGGGCATTGCCAATTTGTGGTTGTGGTTACTTTGCAGCACCATCTAGCGACAGCAACTTGCATTATGCGCACTATTTTTGCCTTTACATGCAGCAATGGCGTAATTAAGCTCCCAGCCAATGGGGCTTTGTCCAATATATTTGGAAATAGAATTGTGCGCATGTTTGGATCATCGTTTAGTTAAATAACTAGAGCTTATATATACATTTTAAATAGCCATGTCCTCCACAACATTCCCTAGCTTGCTGCAGTCCATCTTTTGCTGTCCAGGTCGATATAGCTTTTAGACCAATAACCAAAAGATCTAAGTTGGAAAGGGTACAATCTATTAACTGGAAATTTAAGCAAAAAAAGTCTCGTTCAATAATTTTAAATTTCTAGTTATCATAAAGTCAATTTTTATACTTCATTGATTTTGTTGGAATATAATTTTTTAGAATAATCTAGTTTTTTGTTACTGAATGATACCAAAGCAACGTCAAACACAAAACATGCGCTAAGGTAAGGCATGAGTCGCCATTGATGAAGTGGATATTCTAAAAGCGTTGTTTCTGCTGATGTCGCTGTCGGTCCAAATTGTTTTCGAACTGCGGCATATCTTATCGCAATAATCATTCCCTTCTTTAGAAAGGTGACAGTCAGCAAAACACATCCTAAACGAGTGTAATTTAAATTGCTGGCTACTGCTGCGAATCTTTTGCGAGGGTTAGGTTCAGTCGTGACGTATTTCCCATCTGATGTTACATCAGAGATATTATTTATTAATGATTTTCGTGGAATATGATAATCGGTGAATGCCATAAACCTAAAAAAATAAAAATAAGTAATTGAGGCGTATGACAATAGAAAAGCAATAGAAAAGCTAGTGGAGCCTTATGTGATCCATGGAGTTCTCCAATTTCAATTTCCAGTTCACTTTTCTCATGTCCTAGCCCAACGTCTGCGGCAGGCTGATCTCATCCTACTACGTAAAGCGGACTGGAAATTGAAATTTGAGCAATCCATGGGTCATGTGTTTTGTACAGCCGTGGACAAAAAAAACTTCACTCAAGAAATTACATTTTTGATTGTGTCCGCCCGAGGGCGCAAAACACATTGAGACTGAATGTCATTAGTATTGACCGGTCTCACACTTTGGACAACTAAACTTCGTTTCCAAAATATTGCGAGAAACTCCCATTGGCTGGAGCCTGTTTGCTCGCACATTATTACAAATGTATGGTCATATATGACCATATATGGTCGTATTTATGGTCGTTTATGGTCGTTTTTTGTTCGTTTATGGTCGTTTTTTGTTCGTTTCTAATCGTTTTTTGGTCGTTTCTGGTTCGTTTATGTTTGTTTATGCTCTTTTATGATCATTTCTCGAATTATTTTTTAAGAGCATTGAACAATCGCCGGGAAAAGGCTCTAGCCAATGAGAGTTTCTTGCAATATTTTGGAAACGGAGCACTTTGAGCAGACATGAGACCGGTCAATACTGATGTTATTCAGTCTCAATGTGTTTTGCGTCTTCTGGCGGACACAGTTAAAAATGTCATTTCTTGAGTGAAGTTTTTTTATGACCAGGGCTGTACCAAGCCTGATTGATAGGCATTGGCATATTTGTGTAAATTGTGTTTCTACCCATTGTCCAGGGAATTTAATCCTGTTTTTCTCCCCATGTGTCCAACTAGAACACCTGGATATGGCTGCATTGTTTTTGGATCTCTAACAGGAGTAAAAAACCAATGCAGATCATGACATTTGCCATCAGGTGTGTACAATTGTGCTAAAACCATTGCATGGGTTGCAGTGGTTCCTAAATTTCCAACCCAACATTTCCAAGCTTCAATTGAGGGTGTTTGAAGTACAAAACTCTACAACATTACATTATTGAATTAAAATTTTGGGTTTCAATATTGTTATAGGTTTAGTCTTACATCAGTATTTTCATCATAGGTTGCTGATGTTTGCAATGCTGGTAAATTACTTCCATGGCCAACTTCAGTTAGAGCCAAGCAACAATGAAACTAGACAGTGATAAATTTATTTTAAACTTGAAAACTAAAGGCTGATTCACAATGGATGCAAGCGGGTTCACAATGAGCCAAAATTTTGCATGCAAACTGCATGCGTGTCAGTTTGCGCGTGTCATGCGTAGTTTGCAGTGGTTTGCGTGCAAAAGCTATACTTCAATAATTTGAAGTATTGCGAGCTTTTTCGTACGTGGATTGTGACGTATGATGCATAGCCAATCAAAACGATTCTTTTATGATTTCTCCCAGCCAATCACAGCCTTCGAATCACTTGTAAGCAAAATGACTGCCAAAATGGCTGTCAACAGAGTCACTTCCTAGTGACTGAGCATGCTCAGTGTGATTTAGTTCAGAACTAAGTTCACAATGATGTAAACAACTTTCGTACAAAAAAAACAAACGAGTCAATTGTTGCATGAAAGCTATGCATCCATTGTGAATCAGCCTTGAGGTGAGTACATGATCTTGTATACTTTTCCTGTTGCCAATCTTATGATTTCATCTGTTTGATCATTTTTAGTCAAGGACAACAAATATGCGGACATCTAATGTAAATAATTATTGTTTTTTTATAATTTGTAAATAGCTCAGAAATTATATTTACATACCTCATAACTGAGCAATCTTTTAAAATACAGACCACCATCAATCATGGCTATAAATCGAAAATCTGCAAATCGGTGATGTAAGATCTGTTCTCGGTCTCGAATAGCCGGAATAATTTTGAAAGTCGATTTGTATCGTTGGTAATTTCGTTGCAACAGTTGATCCATTGATCTTTCATCATGATCACAGTGGAAATCTGCATTTGATGAGATAGTGGAATACAACGCTTGCTGAAATAATTACAACAATAACAATGAAAATAATAGACAGTTTGCGATTTCTCATACGAGATTTTTTTATTACGAGAATGCCAAAATAGCGAGATGTTGTTAAAAATCTCGCCGTAAAAATTCTCGTTTGAAAGGTCTCGGTCGAGATTTTTCAAAAATCTCGTTTCAAATTGTCGTGTATACGACTTGATTTGCGCATGCGCACTGCATACAATACAACAATTATCGTGAAATTCTGCGTCATTTTCCCTCCGCTTCGGCTGCAATGTTGGCAAATTTGTGTCGATTTCAATATCTCAGGTTAGTTTTTTTATCAGTCAAGCACCTTGCACAAACCACAAGCCCAATACTTAGGCTTAATTTGTGACAAGGTGTCTAGTTCTACTAAAAATTGTTGCTATCGATTTGTGTGTCGTATGTAACACGTTTCGTGACAAATTGCAAACACACGATACGACATTTTTATTAACGAGATTTAAAAAAACGAAATTTTTGGAAAATTTTGTTTTTTTAAACCTCGTTTTCAATCTCGTACGAGAAATCGCAAACTGTCTAATAATTTTCAAGTGTGTTTAGTTTTTAACTTTATGCTGGGCGCAGACATGCAGCGATTTAGCATCGTCTGGCGTTTTTGTCTTGCGATTCGCAACAGAAATCGCCTCTGCTACAATGTGTTTGTTCATGTTAGATTTATTATACGTCAGATTCAGTATGTCAGTTTTATTTTGTCAGATTTAGTTTTGTCAGATTTAAGACCTGTATGGCCTAAGTCGCCGCTTGCGTCTATAAACTTAATTCTATCTATATCTATCTATTATTAAATTGCAGTCTCACATTTTATCATTATTGCAAAAGTATAACAATATCATAAGAAACTGTAGTAACAAGTAAAGATTGTTTTTAAAAAAAACCTACAATATCCTATAATATAAAATATGCTAACTGCTACTTCTGTCCGATTGTGATGGAAGTAGTAATGTTGTTCGAGCAACAACAATCCTCGCAACTCTGTAACAACACATTGGAACCTCATTGCAACGACTAAATTGCAGCAATGAAGTGTGATGTGACAGTGTTGTTACAATGGAGTTTGGTTGTGCAGTTGTCACCAGGCAACACCCAACAAACATTACAGTTTGCACCCCACCAAACACACAGCAATCGAATATGGAAATTCCACCTTCCCTCTTTCTCCCTTTACCACTTAGGACTACTGCATCTGCTTCTCATTCGGAAAACATAAAATAAAATAACTCAAAAAATAGAAACAAACACTGGCATGACATCAACTAAACCTCAGGCGCGGTGCAGTCCAATTATGTGTTTATCTGAGCGCATATTTAAATCAGTTAAGGTTAGGTAGCCGCTGCATAGGCTAATCTCGCTCGCTGCGCTTTGCGAAATTAGTTTTCAGGTTTTTAGGGACCGCTGATCGGTCCCTCTGTTGGCATAACAAAACAAACTTCTTCTGTCATGTGAACGGAATTAAAGAATATTATATGAAGTGTATTGTGTGACGGTCCAAAATCGGAAACAACTTATTATTTCAGCACTAGATGGCGCTGACAGTTTGCCAGCACCAAACTCAAACTCCTGTTAGTTATTTTGCCTGTCCTTGGTCTAATAATTGATTATATTAGTTTGACAAGTAAATAATTCAGATGGAAGTATACATTTATTGAGTTATGATAAATAACAATATTTCATATTATTATTTATACATTGGATGGAAATCACTTGCAAAACTGTAGGGAAAGTGTTGTAAGGAATTCCCTATAACACTTACTCTTTTCTTGTGTAGCTTGGAGATTAGTTGCACCTGCGACCTATTTCCCAGTTTGTATAGATGACCCTTGATCCCGGTCAAGCAGAGTTCACTTGGACTCTGGCAGGAAGTTGTACCGATTGGCCGAACTTCGTGTATGTCATCACTAAGTCAATAGTGCCCGCCTCTAATGGTTATACGGCTGTTCAATTGGACACAGGCTGACCCCCAAGAGAGCGACCACTATAAAAGGGCTCACAGAGTCCTATTTAGCGCCAGACTCAATTACCCTTTATGATATACTAATATTGTGTTCAAAGTTACCTAGTTTGACGTGGTTTCAGAACTCCTTTTTAAGACTCTCGAACCGGCAGGTGCAACAACCGTAAAGACCATAGTGAGCCATAGCATTTATGTTATGAAGGCATATGTACCGCTCACAAACCCGTAGTGATGACATGATGTTGTGACACATCGGAGAGTGGTAGTTGTTGTGATCTGGACTTGCCAGTTATAGGACCATCCTATTTTAGGTTGGATAATTATCTGTTAATGTGTTCGTCGCGATGCAGAGTTTTAGACTATACGGATGAAGGCCAAGTGGGCCACTTGACTCACACGACACCCCACTCAACTCTTGTTTATGGTATTTATGATTGTCTTGTTAGCAGAGTTCTGTTCGTCCTCAGTCTGGGACACATCAATCGGCAATGGCGGGCCAAACCTTGTGACGAATACAGCCAAAGTCAACCGTAAGTTGGATTGATTCTTCCGTGTTAGAACCACTTTAGGAAACCAGGAATGACTGCTAGCGATCCAGATTCAATTACAATTATCCAGATTCAGATACCATCCAGACTCACCCACTGATAGTTATTATTATATCTCTGTTCGATAATATATCATTCCTGGCTTCACATTTATATACTTATTTAGCAGTCAGAGTTATGTCAATAAAGTATTAATTGTTATGTTTTGATAAGTTATGCTGTATGTTTCCCTATGAGTTTCCATACAATTTCACACCGAGGGTTCTCACTTCCAAATCTATATTTCAAAAGTTAAAAAAAAACATTCATTTTGAGAAGCCTTTGTGGGCTTTTGGACAAATATGAAGCATTCTGCAGGATGGCATTTTTAAGGATAAACAATCCCTTGATGTTATTGTTTCTACTATATCGCTCATCACAATTGTTTTATTATACGATTTGAGGAAATGATGTGTAATGACTAATGTTTTTAGATAAGCATTCTCATACGATTGCAACAGCTTTGTTTTGAAATTCTTATTGTCGATCATATGTCCGAATGGTCTATTGTCCAAAAATCGAAAAAATTGACCGGTACGGACAAACGTACATTCGGACCAACGTTTTCTGACAATCAACCAATCGGACAAACGGAAAAGGTTTATGTCTGGAATAAACGTTTTTGTCCTAAAAATGTCCGAAATGTCCGAAAAAGGCCCAGCTTCTGGTTACTGGTCCATTAGAGACATTTTTTTTTTTTTCTGTTATAAAACTGGTAAATATAACTATTTTTTTATTCTACAATAACTGTTTACCTCAATTCAGCACATTTGTAATATCTCCAATAATTTATACAAATAACACGTGTTTTTCAACTTACTAAATGTTCGCCTTCGATATAAATTTTCAGTTGCTTCCAATCGAACGTTGCTTTGTTTCTGAATTCTGCCAGTGGTCCTCCACAAGGATGATCAGCAATCATTTTTCGTGAGATCTACGTTAGTATTAGCTGAGACTTAGGAAAAGTAACTGAACAAAAACTTTAATAGTTTTTTATTCACCCACATCACATCTGTGACAGCTGCATAAAATAGAATTACGATGAGAAAATATTTAGCAATCATGTTCAATTGTGTTTAATAACAAAATTGTAGAATACAATTCGAGTTTATGCAAAGAGTTATTTATAATTAAAGTGTTTTTTTTTCTTTTTTTTTCCAAGAACCTCAAGATATATTTCACTTTGAATGGTACAATGAGGAATACAATGAGGACAAGAATGTAATTCAAACTATAAATTAGTATTTATTTATTTTTTAAAGTTTCCAGAACACGTTTAAGAAATCATCTTTTTGTCCAAACATCTCATATTTGAGCTTTGGAAGGGACATTGTTGGCCACTGCAGGGCGCTGCTTACAGTTGGTATAGGGTTCACGTCACGACTGGTAACAATCGCGTAAATTCTCGATTTAGTCTCGCTTTTATCTCTCAACTTCAAAACTCTTGATATTTTTCTCTCTAGGGTTTTAAACATGCTTGCTCCAATGGACCAATAAAAACGTGATGTCTTAAACCCTTTAATTTGTCAATAGGTGCATTCGTTTCACAAGTTTCCCAGTTTTGTTTCCTGAAATGTGTCGTAATTTCCGGAAATGTGCAAGCACGTTTTTGGAAACGCTATTGTTCAAGCATTTTATGAGACACGCGCAACCAAACCCCAGGCAACATCCAATCAAACAATTACAGTTTGCACTCCAACAACCACATTTCCAAGACCTACACTGGCCAATAACTGCACACTGACATGACAACACCCAAACAAAAAATACAGTTGGCCAGGGATGCGAGCACTACTGAATAAAAGTAGTGTGCTACAGTAGTAGTGCCGCTACAAGGGCAAAAATGGTAGTGCGCTATCGCTGCCGCTATACTACCGTGCTACTTTCCCGCTACTTTTTCTTTACGTTGAATACAAGATAATGATGTAATCAACATTTGATATTTGATTCTTGAATAAACAACTTTCTCTTGGAGTAAAAAGCAAAAATGGGGCAAATTTTTCAGAGGTAATACCACATGTAGTGGAATTATTGCCGGAAATTTTTTGAACTACGAATTTTTTTGCCAGGAAAAAAATGAGTGGTTCACAAAATTTCCTGCTATTAATTCCATCACGAGGGGTATTTAGGAAGAGAATTTAACGTGTGAATGTTGTGTGAATGTTGTGTGAATGTTGTGCAAATGTAAGCAATAACCAACTTAAATACTTTTTTAAACATGTCCGCACAACACTCGCACAACATTCGCACAACATTCGGTTGGCAGGCCAACCTCACGATAATAGTATCAGTGTCCGCCATTTTGGACGAACTCAACCTTTTTCCAGGCAACAAGCAGTTTTTCCAGGCAACAGGCAGTTTTTCCGATAAGGACCGCATGTGATTGGCTAATTTCAAATCGACGGCCGTGTGTGATTGGCCGGTTTAAACACAAGTTGAATTCTCATGAAAATCAGTTTCTTTGCTCATAACTTCGATGTACTAAGGATAGAATCAAGTTTTACTTCAAGATATTGATGTAATCAACATGTGATCTTGAATAAGCAACTTTCTCTTGGAGTAAAAAGCGAAAATGGGGGAAATTTTTCATCAAAATTAAAATCAGTTTTGGATCGAAGAGATGTACCGAGGGTAGTATCAAGTTTCACTTCAAGATTGCTACAGCACAACCATCAGTCTATCGGCAACTAGACAAAATGATATGCTAAAGTGACTTGTATGACTAAATGCGCTTTATCTCTGAAGCTAGGTTCACACTTGTGTTTACACTGGCAGTGACAGTAGAGAAGTAGCAGCAGCGTGGTGCATTGTGGGACAAAAGTAGGCCAAAAGTAAAGTAAACACATTCACACTGTTCACACATGAGTAGCAGTAGATAAAGTAAAGAAATAGCCAATAACAGCCAACAACAGGAAGACCGAAGAGCCAATGAGAGGACTTAATACATTATCAATATAACAAAAACATAAACAACAAAAATGGCGGATGAACTAGAGACAATTGTTGGAAAAAATTATCCCTCAAGTTTTTCCATTTCTGTTGGAGTTCAGCAGCTGTAATCATATAAATAGATTAAATAGATTGAATCATCAGATTGAATAAAGAAAGATTGTGAAAATTTAAAAATATTTTAAATGAATTATAAATTAAATAAATTTTATTTGGATTTTATTTAGATAAAATTATTTGCACAAACATGTAAACATGCACCATGCTCATGTGCTCACTAATTTTACTAATATAATTATTATTACTCACTAGATATTTTTAAATCCTTTGCTGTATGTGTCCAAATATTGTCCTTTGTTCTGGTTTTTTATAATTAGGCAGCATATTGTTGTATAATAATGGAAATCATTTCAATGTCGGTGGCCATTTGCAAAAATGTGGTTGTCATGTGACAAGATTTGTTGTCAGTAGAAAAGCTCTACTGCTACTTTCTTACTTGATATTGTGTTTGATCACTACTTTACTTTACTTTACTTCTCTCTGCTGCTACATTTGGTCTACTTTTGTCCCATAATGCATCAGCTGCTGCTACTTCTCTACTGTCACTGCCAGTGTGAACACAAATGTGAAGCTAGCTTTACTTGATTTTGTGCTTGCTCACTACTTTTCTTTACTTTACTTTTTTCTGCTGCTACTTTTGGTCTACTTTCGTCCCACAATGCACCATGCTGCTGCTACTTCTCTACTGTTACTGCCAGTGTGAACCAAGTGTGAACCTAGTCTTATATGACAGAGATAAAGCGCATTTAGTTTAAAAATGTACTGCCTTGGTCAGAATTCGATTTAGGAATCTAGTGACCACAGTCGCACAACCTAACCACCAGGCCCAATGTACCTTGAAATGTCTTATATTTTATGGTTGGGACTTCGATTTTTTTTTTTCTGGTCGGGAACGACAAACGAACAACTACCGTCTTCCCCCGAACATAATAGCATGGCGTTATATTTGAAAAAAATTTTAAAATGAATTTTTCAATCATTATATCGAAAATTCGAATACAACAGCATTTCGAATAATACGCCGTGGCGTATTATTCAAAGGCCGCGGTTATTTCGACACATTTTTGTCTCAGAATAGCCGACCAAATCAACTGCAAAAGCAATAGCTTTTGGTCATGCTCACAATAGCATTCAAATAAAGTTCTTTGTCATGAAAATTGGAAAAGTAACGCCCTAATCTCCGAATCAACAACAAAATGTTCAATAATCATATCTGTATCAACATTTAGATGTAGATAAAACACCACCAACTGTTTTCATAAATTTCTTAACCAACGGGACTTTTACATTATGTTCCAATAATAATTCGGCTTTATCTTCAACATTATTTCTCTTTTGACGTGAAAATTCAAAAGTACTAACACCATTCTCAACTTTGTTTACTAAACGAAAAATTTTGAAATTCAAACAACGAAACTCACGATTAACACAATACATTGGATAAATGTGTGTTATTAAACAATTTAATAACAAATTCTTGATCGAGTTTACTCCAACAAATTCTAACTTCAGCAGGACAACAGCAGGACAATTTTTTGGGATTTCTGTTTAGGTCGTTTTTCAGTGCTTACACTTTGGATTGGACATTTTTTTTCTTCAATGGTTTGGCTATTCTTTACACGGAAAATTGGACTAAATGTTGTATCACAGAATTGTTCGTATTTTTCAGCAAATTCATTCCACGTTCGGAATGTTGAATATCGAGAAATTGCCCTAGCGTCGCGCAATTATCGCTTGCTTCGTGCAATTGAAATTAATACAAAATTAATACAAATGATTGAGAATAAAAGATTGCGTATACATACATGACGAATGACAAACATTATGTACCGTATGCAAGTCGCGCAGGGTTAGGCAGCCCTGCACAATGTGCGTATGGTGACACAAAAATGTGTCGAAATAGCTGGCCCTAAAGCGGCGGGCTATTCTGACACAAAAATGTGTCGAAATAGACAGTGCGTTCGAAAGGGTAAGTAAATAAGTTAAGTGATTTCTTTATTCCTGATTTAAATTACCGATCCAACTGAATAATTGTTCAACTTTATTACATCAATTTATTTGATTTCTGGAGCATTATACCTCATTTCTCCACATTTGTCTACAAAAAAAAAAAAATTAAAACTAAATCTCACTTCAACATTTCTTAACTAACCTGGTTCATAATAATCATAGACTTTGACAACAGCTGGTTGAATGTTGAATACCATATGCGTTTGTGTTGCTCCCACATTCACACATACATCAGTTAGCTGTAAAAAAAAAATAATATTCAATATGGCCTATCAATGGATTCGTAGAATGTTATAATGTTAAATGTTGGGAAATTTGCTTACAGCATTGAAATAGATCACAACCTTAGTGTCGTATTGTAAGGTTTCCGTTTTCTTGATGGCATTGTCTTCATTGCTTGCAACACAAGTGGGCAATGACTGTTTGTCCACTACGGAACCAGTACCCATGCTTATTTCCATGGCTACCATGTTATTCGCAGGACTAGACTTCCGTTTTCTATAATTAATTTTGGTATTGTATATAACAAAGTTGGACTGTATTGTTATAGATTTGTTGGTTTTCTTACTTTACACACACTTCAAGATCAAAATTTCGATTGTTGTCTTCTTTCTGCGTTGCTTTACATGAGCCAGAAAATTCTGGTGCTAGAGGTTGAGGTGGCCGGATGATTACATTGTATGTGTATGAAACCTAGAAAATAATTATTATAGGAAATATTTAAAAAATAAAGATATTATACATTTTTTTAGATACCTGTACTACTGCTACTCCATTACCGGTTGCTGATATGGTGATAAGTTTAGTTGGCACAGGTAACTAAGAATGAGTTATTTTATAGTTAAGGAAAATTAACTTTTAGATTGTTCTTTACATCTGCTATTTGAAAGATGAAGGCGGTTCCTGAATCAACGTGGAAACTTTTCGATGTATCCTCAGCTTTCACTTGAATTTCTATAGCACTTCCTGGTTTGTTGGCTAGTTTTGCTGCAGCATGACCAAGTGCTTCAATGGCAAGAACAGTGTCCTAAATTATTGAAATTTAAAAAAACAAATTGATTTTTTTTCACATATTAGAAATTGCTAGCAAAATTGATTTTCTTTTGGAATACGGTATTTCATTCAACTGAGAAGCTAAGTTTCTTATTAACCCTCAGACCCTAACATTTTGGGTCAACGCAAAGACCTATTAGTGGTGTCTATTGACATGTTTTATATAAAACATGTCAAATGAGTTGAAGCGCTTTAGTGCAGTTACCTTGGTTACCATGGTTTTATCAACTGACACTAGGTGTCACCGAGTGTAAAAATCAAGACACTCAGTCAAAATGTGATCATTTGAACAGCATGCAAGGTGTTTAATTATTTATTTATAATAATTGTGTATATTAACTTAATTTTAATTCCAATTAGTGCAATTAATTACAATTGATATGAAATGTGAACCGAACATGTGCCGACATGTGCTTTGTTTATTCTCTACTTTGCATATAGGTGGCGATGTATTTTAAAAGCGCTCTCACTAAGGGAAAAAATGCAGTGGAAACAGCAAACGTTTTAAACTGAGATTTTAAGGGGCTTATATTTGCTCTTTACAATAACTTATTTTTTATAAGTCTGAAAATTACGAAATAAATTGAGTGTATGTAAAACCACTTTTTGAACAGCTCCAGAAAATTTCAGATTTTTTGAAAAATTTTTTGAAAAAAATTTGTATTCAGAACTATTGCCTGTGTCAATTGACCCATAGGATAGGCTTCTGAGAGTTAATGCATGATTTCCCTATTTCTTCTTCAACCATTTCAACTTTTGTTTCCAACACACTGCGAGAAACTCCCATTGGCTGGAGCCTGGTTGCTTGCACATTAATACAAATTTATACAAAAAAGTACTTTATATGGTCTTTTTATCGTCGTTTATGGTCTTTTTATCGTCGTTTATGGTCTTTTCTATCGTCGTTTATGGTCTTTTTTCTTCGTTTATGCCCTTTTATTGTAATTTTTCAATTTTTTTTTAAATGCATTACACAATGGCTGGGAAAATGTTCTAGGCAATGGGAGTTTCTCGCAATGTGTTGAAAACTTAGAGAATCAAGCAGTGTGAATGAGGTATTATGAAAAATAACTTACTTGTGTTGATTCAAATCCTCCCTGTGCAGTTTGCTGTTCTATGAGCCATCTGATGATTGGCAAAGCTACTTCAAACTCTTCTCTGAATAAATAAATGAGACATGCATAAGCTGTTGCCTCTATGCTCAAAGATTTGGAAATTTCTGGTTTTTCTGGATCTTGAGGAATATCCCAATGTGTTTTTGAATCTGTCAATATATTAAGGAAACAAGTAAAAAAACATGTAACATAAATGATGCCTCTTTGAGATACCTTTTGCAATGGCTTTTTTTTCAATTGCTTTTAGAAAATCATCTTTTTTTGCACTTCTAGCAACATGAAGGGCATAAGTTGTGATTATTAAGGAGTACAATCCCATTTTATGTATTTTTGATAAATGTTTTTCCAAATGTTGAGTGGCTAAATTGATATTTGCTGCATATTTAGGATTCTAATTCGGATTTTTTTTATTAAAATTAGTTTTTTTATTTACAAGTAAATGCTGCTCACCTTGATTTCTATGAATGCAATTAGAACGTAGGCAGTTAAACTTATTCCTTCAGAGGATCCACCCTACAGAGAAAGTCATTTTGATAAATGTTTCTAGAGGTAGATGGCTATGCCTTTGCTTTTCTTCCCAATTCTCTAGTAAATTCCAAATTTGGCTGGGTTTCCACTTGTATTCACACCAGCAGTCACAGTAAAGAGTTAGAAAGTGCTGTAAGACAGCACTTATGATGACTACCGTATTCCCTCGGAAACAATGACATGCCGGTAATTACAAGCCTGACGAGTTTTTGACAAGTAGACACCTGGTCAATTAATAATCAAATGGACAAAATGCCGGAAAATTCGAATTATCCGGCACCCTGGTCTGACTTGTCATTATCCGGCATGCCGTTCTTTCCGAGAGCATACGGTATAAACTGATTGGTTACGGCCTTTTACTTTATTTTTTCCCATAATGCATCTTGTTCTTGCTTTACTGTTTCAAGTGGAAATCAGGCCTTAGATTGGTCTACTTTAACACCATGTACTGTTAAACCATTTTAAACCATTTTTAACCATTTTTTACTAACTAACCTGCATTGCCTTATAAATCACATTGCCTCCTTCAGTAAAAGATCCGCCTTGTGTTTGTTGGTTAGCAAGAAATTCTAAAGCACTATCTAACACATTCGGATCAATATTGGTGAATTGCACAGCAAGATGGAAATATTTTGCAACAAATGCTGTCAACCTATAAAGGAACAGAAGCAATGTATGGTCCTGAAGATAATCCAAATAGGCTTTCAATTTTAAAAGCACAAATGGTTTTACAAAAATAGATTTTCAAAAAAGTGATGCCAACTGGTGATGCCAAAATATAAATTAGTACAACTTGGGAAATTCATTATACTTACCATGTGCTTCCAGTGACATCGGTGTTTCCAAATGCACTAAATGCTCCATCAGTTCTATGATATGTTAACTGGGTTTGGTAACCTCAAGAATCAGTAAATTTTTATAGCTTGTATAGTACAATTGAGATTGCATGTCTGACCTACCTTTTTCTAGGAAGCCTATTACTTTTTTTTGAAGATTAATTGGAAATTTTCCAACTTGTTTGAAGAGCGTTGCGATGACAACATCAGGAGCAAAGTTTACCATGCTTTGTTCACCACATCCTTGTGGTAGGGAAATGAGTTTGTTTAAGTTTTGAATACTTGCTCCCAATATATTTCCTACAAAAGTAAAATTTTGTCAAAAAAATGGCGCAAATTGTTTTTCTCATTAGATTTTCAGTTGTGCTATTCAATTTTAGTTTTCTTCTATCTGAATAGCACTTGAGCCACTGATTATCTAAGTAGGCCTAAACGTTAATTTGTCTAAATTTGGTACTGTAGAACGGGGATACTTGACCCGGGGGTGGTAACTTTGCCCCACCATGTTTTTTTTTTGTATTTATTGTTATATCTTTTTTAAAAATGTGAATAAAATCAATTTTTTTATCAATAGATAAATGCTTTAGGAATAACTTTTTAGAATAATTTAATTTCTTAAGTAAATAATAGGACTGCAGAAAATTGCAAATGGCCACCTACTCAAATGAAAAAAGCTGAGAAAGTTGAGTCAGATAACTTAATTATTGACTGTTTATTTTGGTTTTATTATTTTTATTGATGCACTATTATGTTTTCTCTCTAATCCTAAAAATTTTTAGTTCTACTAATTAATAAAAATTCTAAAAAGTAGCAATTTGTGCCGTTTTGGAGGGTAACTTTGTCCACCATTAAATTAATGATTTTGGCTATTTTTTAGATAAAAAATGCCTTATAAGCATTGTAAACAACTAGTAATACATCCATACAGAAATTATGACAACTTTAATTTAGATTAATTAATAAATAAATAAAAAATTAAACAATTTATATACCGATATGTGCTGGCTCATTATCTGTTCTAGCAAAATTAAAAAATATGATCAATTGCTTCAAAAATATTTTTAAAAACATATGTAAGGGCTAATGTTAGCCCAATGATAGGTTTACTTTACTCCAGTAGTGAAAACCAATGAAAAACAGGGGTAGACAAAGTTTCTCCGTTTAGGTAGGTAACTTTGGCCCACCAATTTTTTTTTAAAAAAAGAACATAAATTAAATTTTAATTTTTTTCAATAACACCATTGTGTTCTATGGGTCAAGTTGCCCCTAACATGTTACTCTCAGCCTGTAAAGTAAAACACTCAAACTTTTATTTATAAAATAAGAGCGAAAATGGGCCAAAGTTTTCCCGTTCTACGGTATGCACTTGTGATTTTATCAATGTAGAAAAATTCATTGTTGTCAACCTACTTCGACAAGCCTCTTAAGTTATTATGAAAATTTGCTGATACATTTTCCATTTGAGAACGGACTTATATTTACTGTATGTACTCGCATATAAGTCGACCCCGACTTAAAAAACCCGAGTCAAAAACCATTGACCCACGTATAAGTCGAATTGGAAGGAAAATACCAGGATTTGGTCCAAAAATCCTCGACTTTATACGCGAGCATATACGGTATTCACAAATCACGTCCGTTCAACGTTCAGGCCACCCTATAGGTAGCCTATGGGGTGGCCTGCATGAGAACAGACGTGATTTGTAAAATTCTAAAAAAAAAAGTTTGTTTCTTTGACCCGCATTTAAGTCGAATTTGGAAAAATAGGCCTAGATTTGGTCCAAAAATCTTCGATTTATAGGCGAGTATATACGGTATGTTTGAGAATTACTTACCAGTTACACTAACAGACAATGTTTGTGAATTACTGACAACAGTGTTTGGATATGCCACTGGTATATCAGTTGAAAACTGTTGAACCATTCCACTGAGATCAATCAAGTAAGGTTTGTTAACTGTAACCTCATTGCCTTCTGCCTAAATGACAATATTTATGAAATGTTTCCACAAAAATTCTTATTATTATTTACTTTGACCAATAACTTTCTAACAACATTGTCACTTCCATATTTTGAAGTAGATGACACTGAAAGCTCAATATAACCCAGTTTCTTTGGTGAAATGAGGAAAGTGGATACAACTCCATCTTTGGCTGGAATCTATAAATTCATATGATTAAAATATAATATTTCATAAAACTTGCTTTTTTGTCTATACTAACATTGACTAAAGCATGTTTGCTGGTTTCAGCTATCTCCTTCTTGTTAACAACAAATGCAAAGTCACTGTGTTCATTGTGTAATGTCACTGTACCCTAAATAGTCATTTCTGATAGTTTTAGTAAGAAATAAAAATAAATTTTTCCAATGCTTTTACTTTGACAGGATGATCATAATAGTTGAAAGTGACCAGTTGGATTGATACAAACTCCCCTCTTTGTATTGATAATGGAAGACTTAATGTGGAGAAGAATTTTTTGAATATTGTCATCTTAAATAATAAACATATTAGCACTTAGTTTGTTTCACTTTTATAAGTATAAAAATATCTCAACCTTTGTTGGATATGCAATTCCCAAACCAGTTTTTTCATTAATTGCAATTGCAGTTACAATATAACTGGTGGTGGAATCTGGAGCTTTTTTGTGCAGTGTATATTTCCCGGAAGAACTAATAGGAGATTTTAATTAGAATTTTCCTAATTGACAATAGTTGCACTCAATCTTGAGGGTTGAAGCAAAAGTGACTTTGACTAAAAATCCCAAGAAAGAAGTTTTCAAGACCAACTTTTACATCTCAAATTTTATGCTTGAATATATTTTTAGTATCCCTTAAAATAGCTATAATGATTTTTTTATAATTTGTAAGTTACTTTTTGCCTTCTAAATTGAATGCAGCTAATATTAGAGCATGGACCAAATAAAAAGAACGTACTGTATATTTCCCCGAACGGCTCGTAGCTATAATTTCTATTTCCAGTCCACTTTACCTAGTAAGGTGAGGTCAGCCCGCCGCAGGCGTTAGGCTAAGTCATGAGAATGGTGAACTGGAATTTGAAATTCGTTCGGGGAAATAGCCTTGGCGTAAAAAGAAACTGGGCACTTGGTAAGATGACAAAAATTTTGCATTCCTTTTTCCTGTCTTTGTTTTGGTTCACACACTATGACATGATTCTATTTATTCGGTTAGATTCTTATTGCAGTATTCCAATTTCAATTTCTATCCCACTTTACCTCGTAAGGTTAGGTCAGCTCGCCCCAAGAATTAGGCTAAAACAGGGGAAAAGTGTACTGGAAATTGAAATTGGAGCACTCCATGGAGCAGGAACGGCTCCATGCTATTGAATCAATCTGTTTTATACACCTGGATTCGGCATCAATCCATAAAAATGTCTCGGGAAAACTTTTTCGGATATGACCTTCACTATCTCCACTTCTAAAGTTATCTTCAGTTGGCGCATCATCCTGCAGTTCAAGTGCATTGTCAACAATTGCCTTATCTATTGTCATTCCACCTAGTATAGTAATTTGATTATCAGAAATGAATTGATCTTTTTGCTTAGAGAATTTGTTCAGAGAAAAATGATGTTTTGGTTAGCTTACCAATAGCGGCCGGAACTGCCAAGTTGTCGACGTCTTCAAGAAAATTTGTTTTTATAACTAATCCACCGTCCTAAGAATGACGATAACTTTTAATGCTTAAGTTTTTCAATTTTTTTTCTTTGTTTGGGTTTTGGCACTGTTAGTAGTTTTGTATAAAAATCTAATACTCACTCGAAAAACTTGTAGTGGAGTAGTGGCACTGGACCAAGGATGAGGAAAGGCACTATTTTTGTCAGCAATCAATGGGTTATAAAAGTATGATCTTGACATTTCATATTGAGCCATATCATCCAATATCTGCAATAAAGCAATTTGAAGAACAAACTTAATGACTTTCCCTGTAAACATTTATGTTAAGTCATTGCTTTTTTACACAGATAGAAAAGAAATTGTCATTTTACTCCATTTTATCCTATGGTCAACTCCAAAATTTAAAGTAAAATATTCAAAATATTCTTACTTCAAGAATAAAGTTTTCCATTCTTTATATCCGAGTGGACTGTGAACTCAAGCATTTGTTGGGGAAAGTGACGTCTCTCTACGTACCGTATTCCCTCGCAAAGAACGGCACGCCGGTAAAACTGAGTTTGACCAGATTTTGAAAATCAGACATCTGGTGATTGTTACGGCATGCCGTAAAAATCGAATCGGTGCTGTAAAACGTAATACTCACTTTATCAGGCATGCCGGAAAATTCGGATTTTCCGGCACCCGGGTCGGATTTACTGTTATCCGGCATGCCATTCTTTCCGAGGGAATACGGTACTTTTTCAATTACTGTTAATTGCAGAAGTAAATTATTTCAATACACTTCAGCAAATAGTGTTTCAAGACCTGAAGAAAATTTGCCGTGCTTGCTGGTTTAAAGCCTCTTCTTCACATAGTATGAGCACATTTACTACAGTCATAGAAAAAATGTCGCCATTTTACACCATTTCTGGAGTTATGCATTGTCCTGTGGCCAACTCCGTAATCAGAGTAATGGTACTCCAAAACGAGAGTTTGGTGTGTGAAAAAATACATTTTTGAAGTAACAGTACTTTGAAATGGAATATCAAAACTATGAAATTGAAGTATTATTACTCTTTTAAATGTGAGAGTTGGCCATGGGACAAAATGGAAACATTTTTTCTATGAGTGTACAGTCGCTGCCGGCTAACATGATGCTTAAATTAAACTGCGCATCGCCAACTGCGCACAACAAACTCGAATGCTGATGTATGCTGCATCAAAATAAAGTTCGTTGTCGTTGTTGATTTAAGACTACGAGTAGGGACTATATTTTGCGTACCATGCATCAGCATTCATGTAAGGTGTGAATGTAATTGTGTGTGATTTGCAGTTCAATTTAAGCATCACGTTACCGGGTGGCGACTTTTTTTTTGTAGATCAGTTCAATGGCTTTTCACATTCTATTAGGGCTTTTCCGGTAGTTAATAACTTTAATATACTTTCCTTCTGTTCGGTGATATCATTGCCTTTGCTTAGCAGTAGTACACTTTGATCTACTGCCAATATACCAAGGAATGATTTTGGCCGTGTTTTAATTTCAAGTTGAATATCTTTTCCAGGTTCTGTTGTATTGTGCTTTAATTTGATTGAAACCTGAAGAAACATTTATTTAGTTAAAACAATTATGAAATTTGGACCAACTAAAACTCACCGGAGTCCTGAATAGACCTTCTACTTCAATACTTATGGCATCTACTACTAAGTTGCCACATCCGGATACATAATAGACTAATACTGTCATTACAGGTGCCATTGTTTCATGGATTCTAAATTGAACTATTTGAGACAACTGATCAGCTGGTGGGTAGGTTTTTACATAATTTATATCGCCTCTAGCAATAACCTGTATCATGAAAACATTTTTCTTTAGGAACTAATTCTGTAACATACAGGTATCAGTATTACCAGTAAGATCAGTCTTGATATCAAGTTTCTTGTGCTCTGGATTTCTAATTGCATTACTTTGTCCACTATTGCAACAGGTGTGAGCTGAGTTAGTTTCATGTATTCATAATTACCACTACTTGCTGATCGAGGCACAGAAGCATAACCAGTAATACCCTTATATTTTGCCTGGTATTGAAAAAGATTAAAGCAAAATTAACATTACTTTTAATGTAATTTTTAAAAAAATGCTAACGAAGACCACCGCTTAGCACAGTTTTGTTTTGGGGACTATAATCATTCTTTCCCCTAATCTTACAAAAAATCTGTACCTAACAAATTCCTAACATAGACCGAGTTTTGTTAGTTGTACCTGAAATGTTAAGCTAGTTGCTTTCTTTGAAATGGCAACTTCGAGTCTTAAAATACCATGCTTTGTCATGGGTAGCGAATAATAAATCGAGTCTTCATGTGCAGATGAAAACTGTACAGTCACATTGACGTCCCCATCACCATTAAGCAGTGGTGTGTCATCATGATACACTACTTTGATCTAAAAAAAAAGAAATTCACTTAACTATGTTGTGACAAAAAGTGAAAATTGAAAGAGTTACCAGCTGGGTGAAATTAAGTCCGGGTTTAAATGATCCAGCTGGTACCAATTCTACTTTAATTGCTTCACTGTGCATTGTTATAACAGTTGAGGCATTTCTTGCAATTTGTGTTAACTGTTCAACAACAATAGCTTCGATTTTGAAATTTCTAAATCCAAATCCATAGATATGTTTAGGTAATTCCAACTCTCTAACAAAGTTGACAGAAATTGATGCTTCATCCACAATCTAAAAAAAAAACACAAAAAAAAACACTTATTATTACACAACAGTAGCTTCATTTAAAAAGTGATTTAATCTTAATCTACACATCTGGAATGTAAAAGAATAGCTTTATTCGCTAACAAGGACTAGGACTACCGCTTTGGGTAGTTTTGTCCTGGGGACACTTTCTTCTTTGTCTAAGTAAATTATTCTTTTATGCTGGACGCAGACATGCAGCGATTTTGCATCGCCTGGCGTTTTCGTCCTGCGTTTTGCAACAGACATCGCCTCTGCTACAGCAGATTAAACTCCGTTTCCAAAACATTGCAAGAAACTCCCATTGGCTAGAGCCTTTTCCCAGCAATTTTTTAATGCACTTAAAAAAATAATTCGAAAAATGACCATAAAAGGGCATAGACGAACATAAACGAACATTAACGAACATAAACGAACATTAACGAACATTAACGGACATTAACGAACATAAACGAACATTAACGAACATAAACGAACATTAACGGACATTAACGAACATAAACGAACATAAACGAACATTAACGAACATAAACGAACATTAACGGACATTAACGAACATAAACGAACATTAACGGACATTAACGAACATAAACGAACATAAAAATGACCATATATGGTAGTTTTTGGTGGTTTTTTGTATTAATGTGCAAGCAAACAGGCTCCAACCAATGGGAGTTTCTCGCAATGTTTTGGAAACAGAGTTTAGGCACCAATTGAAAAGCATTTGTTTGTTTTAATTGTATAGTTATAACGTCATGTCAACAAATAGTTTGGAACATACCCTTATATGTTCCAAATTGATGTCATAACTAAGCAATTAGAACCCGTTATAAAATACTCCCATCTCATTGGATGCGATTTGTATCGCCAGGCAAAAAGTACAATGTTCTGTTTAAAAAAAATAAATGTGGTGTGAAGCTACTGACCACTCCTTGATACTCCTTGACATTCAGGTCGTGAGACCTGAGCTAGGATCTACCAAAACGAGACATTAACTTACATTTTTAAACTCAGATTTATACATTTTGGCATCGCACAATTCCACGAAAGAATATGTGCAGTACTCGTCGCGGATATGAAGTGAAACTTTTCCTTTGACTGCTTGACCATGGGTATATCTATGGTAAATAATAAAAAGTTATCAATTTATCTGATTGCAAAACAAATTAATAATATATATTCATTATCACTTTGCATCAACAATTACTAAGACATCAGATTGATTGTATGTTATGAATGTTGGCTGGGTTCTCAAAGAGACTTCAAATGTTGGCAATACTGAAAGAGTCATTGAATTCTATTATTTATTCAGAGGTACAAAAAAAAACTTACTGTATTCTTGCACAATGAATGTTTGAACTGTGGTCACTGTTTCCTAATAGTAAAAAAAAGTAATTATTGTTAATAAATGATGACTTAATAGTTCTTTGTTTGATCCTCCTACTTCATTTAACACTTCAAATTTCCATATTCCAAGTACTGGATTGTCAGATAAATCCATGGAACTAGAAAATACTCCTGTAAAGTAGTATAATTATGTATTTTATATTTATATGATATTTAGTAGGGTTACTTTTCTTATTTAACCTTTTTGTGTTGTGTTATGTTGCCATTGTCTAATTAAATTGTTTTTTCCATCCTGAAATAATAGATTTTAAAAGAAAATCAAAATTGTAAAGTTTCATAAGTGAGATAAATAATAACAAGTATCGTGATTAAAGACCTATATAAACCTATATCCCCTGATGGACTAAAAAACTCAAGCATTGTGGATAAACTGCATAAGTTTGTTACTTTTTCACTACAAGAAGTGAGATGATTAATTTGGGCTTAGTAGCATGAACAACGCTCGAGTTCGCAGTCCAGGTAGTATAAACTCCGTTTCCAAAACATTGCAAGAAACTCCCATTGGCCAGAGCCTTTTCCCAGCAATTTTTTAATGCACTTAAAAAAATAATTCGAAAAATGACCATAAAAGGGCATAAACGAACATAAACGAACATAAACGCATATAAAACGAACAAAAAAACGACCATAATAAACGATCATAAAAATGACCATATATGGTAGTTTTTGGTATTAATGTGCAAGCAAACAGGCTCCAACCAATGGGAGTTTGACGCAATGTTTTGGTTATCATGAGATTGTACTGTAATAGTGAATCCTATAGAATTCACCCAACGTGAATTGAGTATTTCACTTTTGGAAGGAAAATATGATACCAAAAAAAAAAAAACTGGCTTTTATTTGATACTTACATAAATGTTAACGTGAATACTTGAAGATAATGGCATTAGCTGGGTATCAAGAGTTACAACACGAAAATTGACTATTAAAAGAGAGAAAGAAATTTCACTATCCGGAACATGTTAATATTTACAAAGAAGAAAAAAGAAAAAGAAAAAATAAGTATATTTTAATTTTAAACCAGTCTGTCCTGCTTGGTATAGACCCTTGTCTGTTTGAATAAGGACTGTTGCCTTCTTAGGATTTACTGGAATGATCATGGTTTCGTCAAATTTGAATCCTAGATTGCCCGTTACATGAAGGGTGTAAGAATCGCTCTTTAAAAGCTTAGTCTACATAAAAATCGAAAAATCAATATGTATAAGTAAAAAAAACTCGAAAAAGTGATAAAATGAGTAAAATTTTCAACAAACATGAGAAAAAAGTGGTAAAAAGATTTAAAAATCCATTATTAAAAAAGGAAGTAATTAAAAATTGTAATAAAATAAAATAAAATATTTGATTAGCAATTAAAAAGAAATTTGATTACTTTGAACCTAAATGATTTGCCATCCCCTGGTCTAATCATTGAAGACAGAGGTGCAAAAGAATAGTAGTGGCCCTCTCCTTCCATCGGCTTTCGTAGTTCTACCGTTACATTAACCGGTCTGTGCGAGTGATGTATAAACACTTCGACTGTATAAAAAGATCTAGATGAAATGCTATTTGGTGCAGTAATAGTGTACATACTAAAATAAAAATGAAGTTGTTTTAAGGTTAAATAAAACTAAGCGTTGATTTCAACTTACGGTCTTTGGTCATCTTCTCTAGCAAGCGAAGTACTCAGTAAAAAGCATAAGGTGAAGCCCAACAGCAGCATGCTTGGACACTGTTGAAAACACCGTTTGCTGTTGAAAAAGTGTTTAGTTATTAGCAATCCTGGAGATTGTGTTCATATCCTGGTCTTGAAGCTATAAAACAATCTAATGGTGGTTGCACTTTTATTCTTTGAGAAATTTATGAGGTGGTGCAGTTGATACTGGCAAGCTTGAATTTCCCATTAAAATACTTGAAAATAGGAAATGTGAAAATCTGATGTTAAGATTTAGTTTTGCTGGATACTTTGGGTCAGATTTAAACTTTTTCTTAGCTCACTTGATGGACATTTATTTTCACATTTATTTTCACTCAATCAAGTTGAAGGTGGTAAGTGATGGATGCTCTTATTTTTTTCAAAGTTAGTTTTCTAATTAAATTAAAATTAATTGAAAAATATATACTTTTAGATAGTATCCCAATTTTGATCAATGTCTTCTGAATATTTCAAACTCAAAAATATGTCATTTCTTTTTCCCATCTTAGTTATTTTCTAATTTTCAAGAACAGTTACAATAGTTACAATTACAATGATTGCAAATCAAAGAAAAATTTAACACTTATATTGTTTTTAAAGAAAAGTTTTGTTTTTAAATAAAAAAAATATTTATTTTCATTTCAGAGAAAACGAAATGAATAAAGCTGCAAACTTGTTTTCCACGTCAATAAGATATTTTTATTCCTGGTGGAAGTGAGGCACTGAAACTTCATTTTACTTGTATATATCACTCAATCAGAGTAAAATAATGTGTAATCAATATAGACCGTTCAATATAGATCGTTCAAAAGTGCAAACAAATTATTACGGTATCTAATCAAATCAAAAAAATGTTACATTTTTTTACAGTCAATAAGACCTGCTTAACATTTAAATAGACGTAGCAAAACAACCAACCATGACATTGCAGCTTTGATCGAACGGTTCAACCATCCTCTGTGTAGTCCAGGGTCCATTTTTGTAGCTTTCCGCCATTCCGCTTCCGCCTTTTGTAGAGACCCATGAAACATGGCTCCCATGGTTAGGCTTAAGTACTGGTACATCTTTACATTTTGTTATTCGTTAACAAAGAGCAATTAAGATGGGATTTCGGCAAGAATACATCGTTGGAGGTATTAATTGAGTGTTTATTTCGTTCGCCACTTAGAGCTCATTTTGTGACTTATTTCTGTAGTAAAAGAACGTAAATTTTTTTTTTTTTTACTTTCAGACCTATTAGAGCTAAAATAACGGTGGATAAGAACGTGGCAAGTTGTTTGGTGTGGATTTTATTTAGTTTTTTAATTGTAGGTGTGTAAATTTCAGATTGATGAAGTTTACGCCAATGCTCGATTTCTGCTAGTTCGATTGTAGTAAGTATTTATTTAATCGATTTTATGATTTTTATTTTATTAAATTTATAATTTCATGTTTTATTTACTCAGGGGTGCAGAGTGGACATCAAAACTGAAACTGACGACACCTACCAAGGCATATTTCAAGCTTTTTCACACTCAGTAATGGATTTTTCTGCTTTAAATTCGATTAAATGAAAGATGGGGTAGTGGATGCATTAATAATTTCACTTAAAAGACGTGGTTAATTTATCTGCTACCAATATTGAATTATGCAACCAAAGGTAAATTTTCCTGAATGAAATCAAAAATTGGTAAGGAATAATTTTTTTTTTAGATAATTTTTAGTAAATACAACGGTCAAATTTTGGAACGTGAACTCGAACCGTGGGATGAAAAAGCCGGGGAAGTTGAGGACTAAACGTTGATAACGAAGTAAATTAATCTTTAATTACATTTTCTTAATTTTTTTTCTCAAATTTAATTGCTAATTTCAGAACGACATGTTTCGTACAAACGAACATTACGGCCTATCGACCTATGACAACACCCTGTCTGGATACACGTAAAAACATGACTAAAATTAATTTTAAAAAAATCTATATTTAATGAATTCATCATTTCAGGACTCCACTGGAACGTAAAAACACGACGAATACAACCAAAATAGCTTTGGAAATTGGAAGTAGCCCAAATTACCTAGCTCGCACTGCGGTAGAAAACGGAGACGAAGAGGAGAAATTTAGTGCAGTTGCTTACATCATCTCCTTCACCATTCTTCTCCCACCACCAATTCCATTTTTTCCTTCTATCATCTCCTTTTTCATTTTTCCCTTCCATCACCTCCACCTTCATTCTTTTCCTCTCCTATCAGCACCACCAACTCCATTCTTCCCTTCCATCATCTCCACCATTCTTCTCCCACCACCACCACTTTCATTCTTTCCTTCAAAAAAATGTTATGAGAAAAAAAACTGATTTTGGTGAAAATTTTGTCCTATTTTTGCTTTTTACTCAAGAACAACACTAGAGAAGGTTGTTTATTCAAGATCATAATGTTGTTTGCATCAATACCTTCAAGTGAAACTTGATTCTATACTTGGTACATCTCTTCAAAAAAAAGTTATGAACAAAAAAACTGATTTTGATGAAAATTTTGTCTTATTTTTGCTTTTTACTCCAGAACAACACTAGAGAAGGTTGTTTATTCCAAAATATTGTTTGCATCAATACATTCAAGTGAAACTTGATTCTACCCTTGGTACATATCTTTAAAAAAGTTATGAGCAAAAAACTGATTTTTGATGAAAACTCATTTTTGCTTTTTAGAAAAAATTACCCTAGAGATGATTGTGTTTTCAAGATCAAAATGTTGATTACATCAATACTTTGAAGTGAAACTTGATTCTACCCTTGGTACATATCTTTAAAAAAAGTTATGAGCAAAAACTGATTTTTGATGAAAAATTTGCCTCATTTTTGCTTTTTAGAAAAACTACCCTAGAGATGGTTGTGTTTTCAAGATCAAAATGTTGATTACATCAATACCTCTAAGTGGAAACATCATTTTCCATGCTTCGTATACGGGAGAAGCCCAGGTGCAAGGTTCCGCGCATTTAGAGCTCGATCACGAAGTACGGACATCGGCGCTTGGTTTCCGGCGGGATGCGAGGCACCAAGGACGGCAGGATTTTGCGACTTTCCCATCGAAATTTCAAAAACGTGAAAAATCGATTTTTCATCAATTTGAAGACAGTTTTCGCTTCCACAACTGTCTGCCTGTCTAGGGGACGACCTATAGACGTACAAGATTAAAACTCAAGAGTGATTTTATTAAACTAACATGAGATTTATATACAAGATATAAGATAAGATAACTGATTCCTGATTCGCTAATTGAGTGGTCACATCTACGTGACCACGACTGCTACGCCACCTATCGTGTTTCTCTTTCCTCAAAATTTCCACATTAATCTATAGATCTAATACGCAAGTTTTTAACGGTTCTTCGGACAAAAATCCTGAATTAGTTTGGTTTTTATCAACAGTTAAGTATGAAGAAGAACACAAAAATTAAATATATTTTTTAATTAAAGAACAATAATTAATCTGATATCACGTTATTGTGTAATATTGGATCTGTTGTTGCTATATTGACCGGTCTGTCAATATTTTCTGTCATTAAGTGCATTATTTAATCAAAATGCAAAATAAAATATTTCTAATAAAATGAAACAGTATATACACATCAGATTGTTTTTCAATTAAATGTTAACCCTTCCCATCGTGTAAAATTCAATTTCAACTTTCAATTTTGTAATTTATTATTTAAAGGTCAAATACAGTCAATATTTTTCTTGTATTTTTTAAAAGACAGTTAAAATTAACATATAAACTGTATCCAACAATTTGTGCACAAAACTGAGAAGTGGACTTTTTTTGCATTGTACCGAAAGTATATATTGTGATGTCTTATTTTAATCCTCTAGTGGAGCTGAGTCAACAAATCATTGTTTCGTAGCCAAAAAATGTGTGCAACAATACAATGTAAATAATTTTTTTAAATATTTTACAAGTGTTTTTGTTTGTTAACAATGGCATGCACATTTTTGGACTATAAAGCAATGATTTTTCAACTCGGCTCAACTAAAGAATTAAAATAAGACACGACAATCCAGTATATACTTTCAGTACAATGCACAGGCCATTAACCAATGGGAGTTTCGTGCACGAATTGTTAGATAGAGTTTAGTCCAGTATTTAAAAAATTTTATTGTTGTATTGCTGTATTTCTTATTTTATAACAATTCCAATATTCCATGCAATGCATCGTGGTCAAATAACGTTCCCAATCCTAAAATTCAAACGATCCAGAACTAATTCTCAGGACTAGATGAATTTCAACTCTTTGAGCATGCGTAGCCGTATGCACATGCTCAGAGGATCATTTCGTAAACAATCAGAACTGTTGACAACTTGACGTTGATCAATCCTTGTTTGACCACACAATGCGTTGCATTATAGACAAGGAATATTGGAATTGTTAAAAAATAAAAATTATGTAACAATAAAAAAATTTAAGTAATAGATTATTGTACATCAACAAAATGTTAAAATTTGAATTTGAACAAAATTCCAACTTTTCAATTTTCTAAAAATTACGATTTATGGAAGAAAGTACTTTACCTCTTTGCATTACTCAAGAAACAGCTAAAAAAAACACAAAATATATTTGACATACCGTATTTTGTCGATTAAAGGCCGCGGCCTTTATTACAAATTGCGGCCGAGGGGTGCGGCCGTAATTCGAGGGCGGCCGTAATTCGAGGGCGGCGTTTAATTCGTTTGGCCATAAATTGCCTTGCATGTACGCAACTTTTTAAATTGTAAAACGTGTGTTTAATCAATTTTAATGTATTTAATACGTGCAAACGTATTAAAAACGTATTAAAATCGTTTGAACACATGTTTTACAACTTAATAAGTTGCGTACATGCAACGCAATTTAGACAAAACGATACCGTAAACATTTCGAATAATGGCCGCGGACGTAATTCGAGTGCGGCGTTTATTTCGAATTACAGCCGAGGGGCGCGGCCATAATTCGAGGGCGGCCGTAATTCGAGGGCGGCCTTTAATCGACAAAATACGGTATACGCTTTTTCCTTAACAATGAAATACAGCATATTGACGAGAAGTAATTTTAAATAAAATAATAATATAAAATTAGTATGTAATATTGGATCAATTAGTTGCACTTTGACTGGTCTATATCAACATTTAGATTTATAGAGTATTTCATCTGATTAGCACAGCTGGGATGGAAAAAACACATCAGGAATCTTTAGGAACCAGCCTGTCTGTATATTCATAATCAATTTGAGCAAAATTTCACATTGTTGTTAAAATTTATACAAGTTTTTAAAATTTTCCATTTTACATACTATTTGCAATGTTATGACTGCAAATTAAAAAAATCACTTTCCGCTTTGCAGTTGGTTATTCTTGTCCAATTTTACAATCTAATTAAATCAGCAATATTTTCAAAGTTCAGCAAAATATGAATTTTCTCATTCACATGTATAACATCCTCTATAATTTATGTTGAATAATTCAAATAAATAAATGACTGTAGTTCTGCTAGATCAAATAATTAAATTTAAAAGGAGAAATAAAAAGATACAAAAAATAATAAAACCGCAGACGATTAATCTATGCAGTCATCATTTTAGTTACACAAATTGCAATACTTTAGAAAAATTCACAAAATAACGAAAAATCTACAATATATCATCTTTTAGATTGCATATTATAACTTTTACTGCATTTCTAAAATGTTTTAAATAATATTTTTTTTTAATTTGTAAATTTTTAAATTTAAAGCTCTCAAAGAGAAGTTCAGTTAGTAAAACTGAGGATATTCACTCACCTTCTTTAGCCTGACGCCCAGTGCGAATATAAATTACTGTGTCAACAACGTGTTTTCCTCCATTTCCAAGATAATCTCGACACAAGTACTTATTACAAATGTCCGCTTGGCCGGAATGTCTCAATCAATGTTCTACATCTGCAACTTTATTTTATTTTATTTTATTTTACAAGAATAAAATGGTTTTTAAGTTGTCCAAGTTTACGTTTTTTTTGTTCAGCCAAGTAGTTCCACTACAGAGGCTATTAAGCCCGTAAGAAGATCACGAATGCGAACTGGTTTAACTGGTCGAACTGGAACATAATACTCCGGGTTCAGTAGTACAGTTCAGCAATGTAATAAAGTGAAAATTATTATCAATCTATTATCCACAAACCGGAAAAGCCAAAAAAACACGGCCCATAATCCCAACCAATCCTGTGCGCCATCTGCCGTGGATAAAAATTTAATACCCACGGCTTCAAACTCAGGCAGGCAGAGTTATCCATACAAAGTCCTAACTCTAATTATAATAAATAAAATAGATAAAGATAAAATAGATAAAATAGATAAATGAAAATAATTCTTTCTCATCACAAATCATCACATAAAGTTAGTTATCCCCACTCAGTCCAACTACCAGTCAATATGATGTTTATACATTAAAACCTTCCAAGAGCCAATGATGTATACAAATGTATACTATCACCACACTGGTATAGAAAATTAGGTTAGATACAAAATATACAAATTCCAGTAAAGTTATGAATTTATAAATTTTTGTTCAAAGCTCTACTAGAAAAATGAGATGTTTTGTAGATAACTTATTTAGCATGTTTTAAATCTTGCAAATAGTTTTATTACATTAAATATAGATGAATTAGACGAGTTTTGTGTAGTTTTTGATAAAATTAATAAAAATTTTATCGAGATCAGAGTGAGTCTCATGTTTTGAAATTATTAAATATAAGCGCCATCTAGTGCCGACCACAACAACTAGTGCTAAAGCGCTATCATACAACAGCTTTATGCAATTATACAAATGTATACATTATCGGTTTGCCATGTTCATTACAATCATTGGCTCTTAGAAGGTTAATTGCACTGAAACAACTGACCAAAAATGATCAAAATTTGGTCATGTAGTTTCTTGGATTTAGAGTTGTGGGATTTTTATGATTTCTATGAACAAAATGGAAATTGTGATTTTTTTCGGAGAGAGAATAATTTTTAGCTTATGGGAACTACGTTTTCACTGTGATAATAATATTATATTTTATCTATATCTATATCTTGTTATCTGTATCATCTTACACTTTTGCAGAAGCAGGATCAGCCGCAGCATCAGCATAAGACCCCTAACGTTTATTTCTAACTGTCAAAGACTTGCAACAATTAGCCAAAATATGGGACCCAGTTAATCATCAGGACATCTTTTTTGAGTTTTTGGTCAATTTTGGATGCCTCGAATGAACTTTGCCCACTTTGCCCACTCCTGATTTTTTCCTGGCAAAAAAATTCGTGGTTCAAAAAATTTCCAGCAATAATTCCACCACATGTGGTATTACCTCTAAAAAGTTCCCACTAGGCACTTTTCACTTGAGTATTTAATCCTACCACAAGACTGTGATTACCACATATTCATTGACGAATGAGCACAGCTGTTTAAAAACGACTATTGTTAACTTAGCCAATCGTGAAAGCCAATACAATAGCAGCAAAGCTGTGATTGGTTGTAACCAATCAGAAATTCTCTCATTAAATACACCTCTTGCTTGAGTAATTTACTCTAGTTACATGATAATGACCGTCATCATTTCTCAAGTGGAAAAGTAAAAAATGGAGTTTCCGCTCTAGTTTCCACTTTTCCCACTTGATAAATGATGACATCATTTTCCAGAAAAGCCTGTTCGTGTAAACTTCGTCGTCATTCATCTTTTTGCCTGAGAAGATATCAGGGTTGCCAGACATCCTAGCCTGCCACAGGCGTTAGGCTAGGACATGGAAAAAGTGAACTGGAATCTGAAATTGGAGCACTACACCACTCCATGTTTTCTCGTGAGTCAGATAAAAATCTTCCGCGATATAAATAAAATAACCCCTGAGATTGAGTTGGGGTTGAAGATAGAATGTTAACCCAACCTCTTCAACTTCTACTTAATGTTCATAGAATCAATTTTAGAAACTAAGGAAAATTTAAAAAATATAAAAAATAAAAACATTATTAGTATGTGAAAAAACTGCTGCTTGGGGCTATAGTATATGTCGTGCCTGTTTCCTGCTGATAAGTAGAACATACAATTTTTTTATCAGATAAGGCGCAAAATGGTTTGTTCCAACGTGATAATTTACAAATATGGGAACAAAAAAGGTATTTTCAAATTAACATCGGATAAAAATTAGAGATTTGGTATAAGTAATCATAACTTAATCATAACATTTCAGTGCCATATGCTTTCGGGAAACCCCAGTATCCTTAATTAGGTATGTTTTCATAACAGATCTCAGAAAAATTGACATTTATCAAATTAATTCATTTAGCAGTGCTATACATCATGTCTTAAAAAAATTTAGTGTTTAGAAACTGAATTTTAACACCTTATCAATTGCTAACATTTATGTCTTCCAGAAAACCTTGAAAGTCCAAGGCCATACAGTCCCACAAACTAAAAAGGTGAATTCAATCTAGAAAGCCAAGTGGCTACAACAAATTTGACAAATCGAAGAGTATAGGGTAAGATTATTTCGGGATCCGGACAACTTGGCGAGTGTCAATTCGGTTAAGTTAATTGGACAAATTAATGGTCAGATTTAATATGTCAGTTTCAGTATGCCAGATTAAAGACGTGTATGGCCTAAGTCGCCGCTTGCATCTATAAACTCAATACTATCTATCTATAATTGGACAAACACAATTTGGCGAGGTCAATTGGACGAACTCAATTTCGTGAAGACTTGAAGTGGTGAATAGATTGGTGAATAGGGGACGTGACAAAACCTGGGGTAGGGGTACCCCATGGTGTAGTTTCATGGGGTACCTAAAATGACTAAGTGATCAAAAATCATTTTGGCGAGTGGCTGAATAAAATTTAATAAATAAAATGTAATAATCACAAAAAATAAAATTTAATTATAAAACTTAAAAAATAGTAAAGGATGAAACTTAATGAACACAGAAAATAAAATGTAATGATAAAAAATTACAAAAATTACAAATTACAAATTTCTGTTGGCTGTTTACATTTTCTGACATTTTAATTTTTTTACAGTAATATTGTTCCTTAAGTTACAGCATTGGAAATCTCGCTTTTGCTGCGCTCGGTGAGATTTTCCTAATGCCTGCGGCAGGCTAACCTAACCTAGGCAATTTTTAATAAAAGTTATATATTTTTAAAATAGTTGTTTTTATAGGTTATTTATTTTTAATAATATTTTCAAAATAGTTTTTATTAATAAAAATTGCTTAAGTTACGTTAGTTCGTCACAGGCGTTAGGAAAATCTCGCGCAGCGAAGCGAAGGACAGATTACCAACAAGAGTAGCTGTAAATTAAAAAATATTAAAAAATTAAAATAGTCTGAAAATCTAATCAGCCAACGGAAATCGTACCTTATTCTGTGATTTTGTAATTTTTATTCATTACATTTTATTTTCTGTAATCTTTGCTGATGTGTCCGTCGAGTGCTGATTTGTCTGTAAATAGTTGATTATGGATTTAATTATTTATTTATTTATTTATTTGTTTATTTATTTACTTACTTGTTTAATATTCAGAGAACTATGACAAAAATAGATGTAAACTAGTTACACGGTAAAGTAATCACATGGTGATTTTTTAGCATTACTGGCATTACTTAGTCCAGGATTTCCCCTGCATTCGCGAAAACGTGATGAATGGAAAAAATGTTTTATGGAGTAGGTTTGTACTTTTCTTATGCTGATATTTTCCCCTTTAACTTAGATTTATTATTTACATTTAGATTGTCCAAAAAACTGTCTAATAATTGAATTTTAGGTACCCCATGAAACTACACCATGGAGTACCCCTACCCCAGGTTTTGTCACGTCCCGGTGAATAGGTCAATTCGGCGAAGATCAATTGGCCGAATGTAAATTTCATCTTTTAGTGGTTTATTCTTGAGTTAGCACCTTGAATTTCTCATATTCGCCCAAATGATCCACTCGTCCTAATTGGCATTCGCCGAGTTGTCCTAGACCCATAATACCATGTATTAATTCTACAAAGTAACAACATAATAAATATTTTGCAGGTGTTGTAGTTGTATTTTTAAATCATGAGCAATAACCGACAAACCAGTGAAGGCAGTGGAGGAAATGTTCCTCTAAGCATTGAAAGTGCAAGAAACATACCTATTGATATTCATACAAATGTGGACAAATCATCAAATACATTTACCAACTCTACGTTTTACATTACCGGTACTTCGATATCAGGTTGTAAGTATTATCATTTATTTTTAACTCGAAGTAAACTAATATTCTAAAATTTTTTTTTAGCAAATGAAACCAGAATAGAGAGGTCGATTACTGGTCAGAATCAGAATAGAAATGAAACGCCAAATGATACATCATGTTTGGTTTTAAAACAAAAACTGCAACAATTGTACACAAATATTACATTACCAAAAGTGGCATGGTTAGACGAAGGATGCGATTTGTCAATGACGGAATATTTTGTCAAACTCCACCTCAATCAGTCAAATGAATCGATAGAAATCAATGATATTTTCAATTATGTGAATAGCAAAAAACCATTGAGAATATTGATCGAAGGCCAGCCTGGGTTTGGTAAAACAACGTTGGCGACAAAACTCGCTCACGACTGGGCAAGGAATGAAAAATACATCAAACACTTTGAATTGGCTTTTTTGATGCCACTAAGAGAACTGCAGCAATCTAGAATTGATGATTGCATTCTACAGATAGGAAGCCAATGTGATTATCAAAGAAATGATCACATCATTGAACTTATAAATATCCATAAAGAAGAGACTCTTTTTATTCTTGACGGCTTGGATGAGGTTTCGTTGGAAGATCGACTAGAAATCATGAAAGTATTATTCAAACAAATGTACAGCGAAGTTACAGTCATAGTGTTTTGTCGAACCGGTTTATTTCAGTTCAGCAAGAAAGAATGTACAAAATTGTTCGGCTTATTGAATGTACGCCGTAATTTTTATGATAAACAGATATCGATATTAGGAATTCAAGGCATCAAAAAGAAACGAGAGTTTTTAAACAAATTCATCCCAGAATCAACAGTTAACAATGTTGTTCAATGTTTGTTGTACCAGTTTGACTTATTTGATTCGCCGTTATTTCTAATGTTGTTACCAGTGATATTAGAAGATGATGAAAACATCACAGAATTGTCAACAAAAACCGAGTTCTACAAGAAATTATTTAATTCCATCTTGAAACACAGTTGTGTGAAACGTGGTTTAGACATTGATGATCACTTTGACTTGTTCCAGTTCAATACTTCACCTGACCAAATTCAGGAACAAATCAGACGTTTTGGAATACTATCGGTAGAAAAAATAGTTAACAAGAATTTAAAGTTTGAAAGCAATGACTTGACGAAGGAAATTTACGAATATGGGTTGCTAATCAACCATAAAGAAATCAAATGTTTCAAATCAACAAATCATTACGAAGCTCTACATTTGTCAATTTTAGAATTTGCTTCTGCATTTTCATTTTGGATGGACTTGAAATTAAATCAAGCAGCATTAACCGAAAATCTTTTAAACGGAGCAATAAATGACTTTATCGAAAGTCAAGGAACTTCCCTAGTAATGCCTTTTGTTGCTAGTCTGATGGAAGATGATTTGGATCAGCTGTTGTTACAAACTCAGTCATTGACGGCATGGTTTTCAATTGACTTTGATTTGACAGTTAAACTCCTATCAGAATGTTCACCATCTATTATCCATAGAAGCAAATATCTTACAAATTTTATTTCTTCTCGGATAAATATGTCTGAAATATCTGCCTATAACTATATTGGAAAATACCTGAGTGTTCGAGAAGAGTTAGTAATACAAGGAGCAAGATGGGGCAAAATTAAAAGAATTAATTGTTACGAAGAGACGACAACAAAATTATCCAGACAGCAAATTAATACTTGCTTGCAAATTAACTTTAAAGTAATACACGGAGTATGGTTTACTGCATACTCAAATGTTCCGTGTGAATTAGAACCAATTTTTCGTTGTCGATACTCAATTCCCTTCCGTGGGCCATTAGATGAATGTTTACATTTTGCGGCTTTATCAAATATTGAATCGTGTTCTTTGGAAATCTACACTTCTGAAGCAGTAGCAGGTTTTCTTCGATTAATGACAACGGAGAAAGTTTTCGACAAAATCCGATATCGTTATTTACAAATCCAAATTGTGAAAGAATGTCAAAAACAAGTTATTATGAAACTCCTTGAAAAGAATCAAATTCAAAGTCTCGAACTGATTGGAAACTGTGCATTAAACATGAGTGACTTGTGCCGTGTTGCTGCTCAATCAAGTTATTTGACTTGCGTAAGATTTCGAAATGTTATCATTGATTTGTATGATCTTACCAATGGTGGAACTAAAAACTACGCTTGTCTGGATATAGGTTTTTGTACTTTGACTTGCAGAAAACCATTATTAATCAGAAACTGTTGTTACAACTTGGAAATCTGTGGTCTAGAAGATATTGAAGCAATAACTGAGATGGATCCTGGCAAATTGGAGTGTTACAATATTGAAATTGATGATTTTATACATAAATTTCCATCTTGGACTGGTTTTAACAGTGTTAAATGTCTATCACTACATGGAAATTATGATACAAATAGGATTAATTTAGTTTCTGTCTGGAAAAATCTACAAACATTACACCTTAAATTTGAAGATCAACCGGTCAATGAAGAAATGATAATAAAGTGCATCCACAACCTTCCAATCACAAAGCTAGTAATTGAAAAACATTTTCAATTTCGTATTTCAAATCTATTCAAATGCATGAACAATATGTGGGCCGACAACAACAGATCACAATTAACAACAATAGATTTCATTGATTCAAAGCTGGTTTCATCAGAGTTGGAAGTATCAGAATTGATTGAAGGCCTCAAATGCAACCATTGGGATAAAGTCAATTTAATATCGACAAATAAAGAATTACGTAAAATGAGAAAAACCTTGTTAAATTTTAATGTGGCAATAACTTATTTTGAATATGAATCAATTTTTCCAGAATTTCAACGATTGAAAATATATTTCTATACTTATGTGTCTAGGATTAATAATGTATTATCTCTAACAAGAATTTAAATAAGATGCATGTAACAATTTACTTTTTATACTAGTGAATTAAACCTGTTAAAGTGGAAAATATCCGAGTGTTCGAGAAGAGTTAGTAAGACAAGGAGCTGTTTATTTGAATATTTAGCATAATATGTTGCTAAATAATTTATTATTTAAATAATTTATTATTTAGCTATTCTGAATGTGGATGGTGTTGATAATTGAAGATTACAAATCGAGATGGAATCAGCAAAATGGGCGCCATTTGCATTGTGGGCGGAGCTAGTTATAAGATTCAGTTCACGGTTTGGCTGCACTGTATTATAAAATAGCGCAAAAAACTATAGTTATGAGCTCAGAATTACAATTATGAGCGCATTACTCATAAATTATAACTTTTAATGGCATTCCGCAAACTCTATAGTAGGGCAGAAAATGTATAATTGTTATTATCCCTCGATGCCATACACACAACACGTTACTCGCAACTGACACTCAGCAATCTGTAACTGTTGCTGAGTTCCAGTTGCAAGTAACTGGTCCAATACTGCATGACATATTCAAAGACAGTTCTTTGGATTTTTCAGAAACTGGAGTGAAATTTGGGTACCTGAGAGTTGTGCAGGCTCAAACAATGCAGACTAGGAATAGTTGTTTTATTTGGATTGTCCTATTTAACACTATTTTTCTCCCAATTTAAACTGAATTTTACACTTTCGATTAGTCCCACATATTAAATGAGTAAAAATCATACATGTTCCATTGCATTTCACTACGGTGCACCAAGCCATTGACTTTTTAGTGCGTACACGTTTTTAAAAAAAACAACAATTTACCAAGTGCATTGATTTTCCAAAATAATAAAAACAATTTACCCAAATGCATTATTATAATAAAAACAATTTACCCAAGTGCATTAATTATAGTAAAAACAATTTACCCAAGTGCATTAATTATAGTAAAAACAATTTACCCAAGTGCATTAATTATAATAAAAACAATTTACCCGAGTGCATTAATTATAATAAAAACAATTTACCCGAGTGCATTAATTATAATAAAAACAATTTACCCAAGTGCATTAATTGTAATAAAAACAATTTACCCAAGTGCATTAATTGTAATAAAACAATTTATCCAAGTGCATTAATATTTCAAAATAATAAAAACAATTTACCCAAGTGCATTACTATTCTACAATAATTTACTAACTTGGATCAAGTCATAATAACAATTCTCTGAAATAATAATCAAAACAAATTTTGTGTTCTGCCAAGTACGTAAGTTGAATCTTTTTCTGTAATGTCTTAATTTTTCTTTCACTTACTACAGAGTTACTACAGAGTTTGCAGCAGGTACTTTTCCTTATAATTATAACTTTTTTGGTTATAAATAGTGTTACACAAAAGAAAAAAAATCCAATTTTTAGTGCACAGTTTAGAAAAGCGAGTACTAAAAACTGGACATTTTATAACAACCCGGCTAATTATTCGATGTTATCTCTGCGTTTGAAGGACGCGTAGCCGTTAGAGTGGGAGAGTCCCTGTACTGCAAATCTAGGTGTCTAAGTTTTGTTTTAGGCACTTTTAATGGCTTAAGTGAAGACACTTTAAGAACTTGGTTCCATTTAATAGTCGTTTGGTGAGCCTAAAATTAAGATGACTATTTTTGAGTCACTGCAGTACGAAATTGGCTGTTCTAAACAGACAGAAAACTGCTAAAATCCATGAATTTTAGCAGTTTTCTGTCAATTCATTAGCAGCAGTTTACTCAATTTTTTGGTATTATAACTGCTAATTTCGTACTGCAGTGATTCAAAAATAGTCACCTTGATTTTTAGGCTCACCCAAACGACTATTAAATGGAACCACTATTAGGTTCTTAAAGTGTCTTAACATTAGCTATCTGAATTTACAGTGTGATCGAATATGGCCCTGAAATGCATTTCAAAAAATGGTGGAGTTCTAAATGCGCCACACTCCATGCGTAATACAATTTATTTCAGAATAGCCTTAGTTGTAAAATAAAAATTGTCGATATAAAAACTCACTAAACAAAAGCCAGAAGGGCCAAGTCCTAGAGTAGGCCCAATAGTGGACAAGATGGCTGCCACACTATTTGGCTGGTTGACCTTGACTAGACATTACTATGTTCTCAGGTGTGTTAAAGAAAAGAATAGACAGCTGTTACTTCTTTCCTTACCTGGTCAGGGAACAATGCCTATCAAAACCATAAAATACATAAAGGATAACAGGATAGTCTTACACAAAAATGCATGAAAACTTAAGTTAATGACATTCACAAAAGATGAAAGGATTGACAAACAACACCTCTAAGTGCTAATGAAAGCCCAATGTGTTAGGGTCGAGGTCTAAAGTTGTTGTGTTGTCTCAAAAGTAAAAAAGCTCATGAATAAACTCTAAAGTGCTGTGATTGGTTGTCAAAAAGGAGGAAACCAATCAGAGCACAACAGCACAACCAGGAACTAATTGGTATGCACAACTCAGAAAGTAGAGCAACGGACCAGACTGATTATCTAACTAACACCTGAGGAAGGAGAAGGGTGAGAAAACACATAGCTAAAAAGCCAAGCCACTCATCTGTGACCTTGACCAGGAGTCAACACAAGATAAACAAAGTCACTACAAATTACAAAGGTATCATTAGACACGCATTTATTAACAAAACATAGGAAAACAATTAAGGAAATGCATAATGGTGATTTGGCCCGTGACAATTTTTTTTTGTTGAATTGTCCTGGAATTAATGCAGAGTTGAGCTGTTGTGGTGTAGAAACATCAAGAACAAGATGCATACGGTACGTGAGTGTTAACATTTATTAAAAAACCATGACAACTAGCATCAATCCTACGGAGGCTTAGAATGGCCAATACATAAATAACTCCAAACATAAAATAGTACAGTGACTTACTGGACACATTTGTAAAACATAATAATATAATTAATACACAGAATAAATTCAAATAAAACCGAAATATATTAACATTTTTTTCTGTAACACTATTTATAACCACTAAAAAAGTTATAATTATAAGGAAAAAGTAACTGCCGCAAACTCTGTACTAATGAATCCTCCGATATGCTTAAAAATATTCACCTTTCCCTTATTATTTATAGTGTTCTAGGTAACCAACCAGTTTTAATAATTTGTTTTATTTTGACTTTCTTAAATTCTATCTTATTCTGTACAAGTATTTCACCTTGAATTATCGTCCAAAGTCAATTCTCAAATTTCTAAAAATTTTCGAAAATTGAATTTAAACCTCCTCTAGCAGTGACAAAAGACAACACAGCTGCCAACTTGCTGCACACAGACAGTATATAGTATATACTCCAGTCAAGGAATCTTGAGCTAAAATTTTTTACTTTTATAAATGGAATAATTAGTGTTGAAATTATCCAATGAAAAGTAAAAAAAATTGGGTTATAGGTGAGAATTTAATTTTTTGACCTGTAATAGACCACAAATGAAAAAGTATTTCAACTGAATTTTTTTGACAGAAATATGTATCACCAAGCTTTGAGTCAAATTCAACAGCTTAGAAGAAGGAAAATCCAACTTCTTGTTAGAACCATTTTAGAAAATCAACTGGAGACACCACCATTCTTCGCATCTTTGAAAAATATTTCACAAAAGAGCAAAATAATGTCTATTGTGTTCTTCACATTGCTCATTCTGAAATTGTCAACTTGTGATTACCAAATTGGAGATCGAATACTTTTTTTCACAAATGAACCAACAGCCGTTGATACCTACTTGATTGAAACTACCCATGGTTATTTTCCATGTTTATTTCTATCCAGTAACTACACAAGAATTAAACAATTCAAAAAAAAGATATGTTGGTTTAAAATTAACCTTAATTTAGCTTTTCTGATACCATATGGAAATACATATTACAAGATGTTAATCAAAATTAGATTTCCCAAGTCATGCAAAGCTGTTTCAGTAAGTATACCGTAAATCCTTCAAGCAAGTAGCCCGTCGCTTTGCTTCCGGTATATAAAACCCATGAAACCCTGTTTAACCCCTAAAATTCCGTAAAATCACTAAAATCTCGTCATGAATGACCCGTGAAATCCTGTTTAGCCCCAAAATCCCAACACCAATGAGCCGTTTAACCCAACCCAAAATCTCGTTGAATCACTGAAATCCCGTTAAATCACTGAAATCCCTAAAAATGACTGCTAGAAGAAAAGTCTGCTATAATAATCAAATACAATAATGGCACAATAGTTGCATTTGAAAATAAGAACCAACCTGGTTTTAAGCCGTTTTAGAAAAGTTGGCCAAATTGTTTTAGCCTGGTATTGGTTTTAGACCTTAAAAACTGCTTAAACCAAAACAATTTCCAGTTGGTCGTTTTAAACCTGGTTATTGGTTTTGAGAGTTTTAGCATCATTCTGTAGCAGCCATCTTGGATCAAACATGGTGTTTCTCAACTTCAAACTGAGGTTTTAGCAAATAAAATAAAATAGATAAGAGTTGCGTAACGAACAGAACTCAGCGAACATCGTGGCCGAGAAACATGCACCTACATTGGCCACGATGTTCGCTGACCTACGTCAAAATGGTTTGTCATTATTTTTCACAAATTTTACTATTTTCTTGCTGGATTCTCTTGGAATGTTTTAGCCAGGATGGAATAGACAATTTATCAGCTAAATCTAATTTTTAATTTTGATTTTGACTTAGCTCAAGTTTGACAGCCAAGTTCAAGCTAGAATTTAGTTTAAACCAAAGTAAAACCAGGTCATTCAAAAACTGCTTTAAAACCAGGCCTAAAACAACTTTTCTAAAATGGCTAGAACCAGGTTGGTTTTCATTTTCGAATGCAACTATTAACAGTGGCGTATCTAGGGTACTTGGTGCCCGGAGACAGGACATAAATTTGGTGCCTCCTAAAAATAGGTCCACAGCTGGTAGTTCCGCTTCCCGCAGTTGCCGGTAAGTCCGCGATTGGTAGGTCCGCTTAATTTTTGTAAAAAAAACTTTTTATTTATTTTTTTATCTGTTTTGAAGTGTATTGGAGATTTTGGCCCCCCTGCCTCCCTAGATATGCCACTGACTATTAATAATACTAAGCAAAAACAGAATGTTATTTGGTTTTAACAATGCACACAGAATGGGCCATCTAGCGGCGGAAATATCTAATCGTAGCTGAAGTGCTGTAGGCGTAACGAACAGACGGACGGAAACCTTCCTCTATATAATCTATATTTATTTAAAATTAAAAATTAATAAGCGTTGGTCTCCAATATACAGTATGTCCCAGAACCAACGTCCAAATTTTTTTTTTAATGTTTGCTGTTTGTGTTTGCGTGGCTATTTGCTGCACAATCACATCAAAAAAACTAATTTTTTAAAACTTTAAAAAAAAATCAAAAATTTCAAAACACTCATGTAACTCATAAAATGATAGCAAAGAAAATTTAAAAAGAAAAAAAAACTTTATAAAAAACAAAGATAAATAGTAGTTTATTGTGATTGTTTAAATTTGAAGATAAATCACTAGTGGCTGGATTCATTTTTTGTTGGGGTTGTTTTAAAATTGTATGCAAATTACATTTTAATACATAAAATTTTACAATTTACAATTTACAATTTACATAAAAACAAATTTATTGTAAAACATGGCACCACATACATTTACAAATGAAACTTACGTTGAATTGGTATACAAAATACAAAATAACACAATTGACATTCTGGCCAGTGTAGAAATTGAACTCAAATTGTCTGTGCGTCAATGTGCCCAAGCCAGTGGAATATCAAAGAATTCTTTCTGTAGGATACTGAAAACTGTGATGTATGCAAAGTAGATGTCATTATTACATCTTGTCATTATGTCATTATGATGCTTTTGTT
>JH431880.1:0-24543 GCA_000239455.1 Strigamia maritima | reverse complement strand
ACAAAAAAACTTAATTTTTTTAAAAAACTTTTAAAAAAAAAATACAAAAAATTTTACAAAACACTCATGTAACTCAATAAAAATGAATAGACAAAAGTAAAAATTTAAAAAGAAAAAAAAAACTTTATAAAAAACAAAGATAAATAGTAGTTTATTGTGATTGTTTAAATTTGAAGATAAATCACTAGTGGCTGGATTCATTTTTTGTTGGGTTGTTTTAAAATTGTATGCAAATTACATTTTAATACATAAAATTTTACAATTTACAATTTACAATTTACATAAAACAAATTTATTGTAAAACATGGCACCACATACATTTACAAATGAAACTTACGTTGAATTGGTATACAAAATACAAAATAACACAATTGACATTCTGGCCAGTGTAGAAATTGAACTCAAATTGTCTGTGCGTCAATGTGCCCAAGCCAGTGGAATATCAAAGAATTCTTTCTGTAGGATACTGAAAACTGTGATGTATGCAAAGTAGATGTCATTATTACATCTTGTCATTATGTCATTATGATGCTTTTGTTAGGATAATTTATGCAAATTGTAATGAGTAAATGTTGCCTGGCAACAGTGCAATGTAAATAATAACAGAGTAAGAGAGAAGAACAAATGTGAGAAGAATAAGCACTGAAAACCAAATTGTAAGTGTATATTTATTGTCTACAAACACTTCAAAAACTAATAAAACATCTATACATCTATACAAAACAAGATTTGTACAAATCTTGTTTTGTATAGATGTATAGAATTGCTTGATAGAGATCCTGTAAATCGATTACAATTTTGCAGATACAATTTTGCAGATGGGCGGCGCAGCAAATTGAGCAAGATCCTCAATTTTACAAAAAAATTATTTTTACGAACGAATCAACGTTTGTTAGGCATGGACAAGTTAGTCGGCATTGGACCTACCATTGATCAAAAACAAATCCTCACAACTTGTAGAGCAGAGAGCTTATTTATAAGCCTACATAATGAAACACATCTATCAGTAGCACTACTTCATTTGTTTATTCATTGTTTTACCATGGTTACATTAAACAGTTATCATTACCACAGCACCCACAACAGTACTAATGCGCAACATACTCCCTCATACTGTTGTAGGTTACGGGCATTTCAATAATCCAATTTGGTACAAAAATGCTTTATGCTTGCTTAACTGCACTTAAAGGTTCCGTTAAACTGTCCGCTATTATATCCCCAGTGGGCACATAGTCAACAGTATAAACTTTATTATAAACATCATCTCTCAAAAATAATAATCTTCTATGAAAATGTTTTGTTCAGGAATGAAACTGCATTTTTAGTCAGGCATATCACGGCCTGATTATCAGAAAACAATTGAACAGGTGAACTTGCAATCGCTTTCTGTTTTAATTCTAATAACAATGATTCTAGGAATTTTATCTCCTTAGCCGCTTCAACAAGAGCAACAAATTCAGCCTCACAAGTTCTCATTGCAACTAAGCGCTGTTTACGCAATTATATCCAGCAAATGACTTGGCATCACTAGACTTCGCATTCCAGGAAGAATCAGCATGACAAGTCAGCCGAGCATCATTTGGCTTATAAATCAAACCAAGATGTTGTGTGCCCTTCAGATATCTGACAATCCTTTTGGCAGCAAACCAATGACATTGAAAAGACTTAATAAGCCTTTTCAATGTCATTGGTCTGCAGCCAAAAAGATCGATACATGAGCAAACCGATCAATTATCGGTATGGCTCAACTGTCAACTCAGATCCCTGAGGATAATCCGGATCAGAAAAATCATCCATAGGAGTAGTTACAGAATTTGCCTGTCATTTTAAATTTCTCAAGCAATTGTTTTATGTAGTTGGGCTGTGAAAGCTTAAATGTCGATGTGGACTGATCAAAGTCGACCTGTACACCCAAGAATTGCTTAACCCGACCCAAATCAATCAAATCAATTCTCTTCCTTAACCTATTCATCAATACTGACACTAACTGGGTATCCTTGGTGAAAACCACCAAATCATCAACATACATTGCTACAAAAACCAACAATTTTTCCGACCTATACGAATAAACACATGGGTCAGCTTTTAGCTGGCTAAATCCCACCTCAAGCAAGATTGCGCGAAATAATTCGTGTCATGCCCTCCCTGCTTGAGGTAACCCATATAATGCAAGATTCAACAAACATACACGGTCGGATACAGACTGGTTAACAACACCAGGTGGCTGAGACATATATACTGGTTTTGCATGGATGTATGCAGACCTTACATCATAATGCAAAGAAATCAAATGATGTATGGCTGCCAATACAAACAAGGATCTGAGTGTAGCAAAACAAACAACCGGAGAGAAAGAATCCTCATAGTCGATACCATGTACGACATTAAAACCCTGTACCACCAACCTGGCTCTATATTTAACAACTTGATCTTGTTCGTTAGTTTTGCGTTTGTAGATCCAACGGCATTCAACTACTTTAGATTTTAACGAACAATCAACTAATGTCCAAGTCCCACAAGACTCATGCAGGTCAATTTCATGCCGCATAGCTTCTAACCACTGCTCCGCTTCTGTCGAATCCACAGCTTGAGCATATGTATTTGGCTCTGGTAATGAGCCAAGACTGCTACTCTTTCCAACCATATCATAATTGTTGACAAATAACAATGGGTTGGTCGGAGGTAACTCAATACCCCATTGTTGGCGAATATACGTGCTTCCTGACGTGTCCTCCAATCTGGAATAGTGTAAGGAACCATCTGTTTCCTAACACAAGTAGATTGACCTAAAGCGAGAGCAGGAGGATCCACAGCATCCACCTGTGGTAGCGCATGGACTGGAACAATAGGTAATGGTTGAACTAATTGAGCATCAATGCACGGCAAATGATCAATTGTATTACCTGGAATGTATGCAACATCATCCACAGACATATCACTGGGTGTTTGCAACAAATAACTAGCATCTTTATGTTCTAGGAACTTTACTTCCCTACCAAACACCATCTTAATTTGCAGTTACATCAAAAAATTTCCAACCTGCATGTACTAATGAATAACCAATAAAAATTACTGGTCTAGAACGTGGCTGGAATTTATCTCTATGTTGCTTAGGAATCCATAAATATGCTAAAGAACCAAAACCTCTTAAGTTTGAAATATTCGGTTTCAAACCTGTTAACCGCTCATATGGTGTCATTCCCTGAAATTTTGCTATTGGAGAGCGATTGCAAAGGTACGCAGCAGTAGCAACAGCCTCAGGCCAAAATTTAGATGGCAAATGTGCATCTTGTAATTGGGTTCGAGCCTTATCTAATAATTTACGATTGGCACGCTCAGCTGTGCTATTTTGTTGTGGGGTGGGTATAAATTATTGTTTTTAAATGCTCAATTCCATGCCTTTTCAACAATTCTACAAAATCTTTACCTATAAATTCAGAACCATTGTCAGACTTTACATTAACTATTGTATTGTTATACTTATTTTTAGCAAACAATATAAAATCAGCAAAAATCTTTGGCACTTGACTTTGACTCCAAAAATTCTACAAATATAGCTCTAGAAAAATCATCCACTATAGTAAAAATATACAGTGAACCTCCAATTGATCGTTGTGATAGTGGACCACAAAGATCAACAAGCAGGAGTTCAAGTGGATGAGTAGTTTTCATACTAATTATAGGTTTAAAAAGTAATCTAGTAAGCTTAGATTTTATACAATCTTCACAAATAACATTAAAATTTTTACTTTTAATATACAGTATGTCCCAGAACCAACGTCTAATTTTTTTTTTTTATTAAATTATATATATGTTTGCTGTTTGTGTTTGCGTGGGTATTTACGCACAAATCACATCAAAAAAATTTAAAAACTTTCAAAAAAAAATCAAAAATTCAAAAATCTCAAAACATTTATGTAACTCATAAAATGGTAGCAAAGAAAATTTTAAAAGCAAAAATAAAAAAATTTTATGAAAAAACAAAGATAAATAGCAGTGTATTGTGATTGTTTAAAATTTGAAGATAAATCACTGATGGCTGGATTCATTTTTATTGGGGTGTTTTAAAATTTTATGCAAATTACATTTCAATGTAATTTACAAATTTATTGTAAAACATGGCACCACATACATTTACAAATGAAATTTTTGTTGAATTGCTTTTGTTGTACTTCCGTAATGGTGAAAATCAAAGTAAAGCAAGTCAGTTGTATGCTGAATTGCATCAAGATTAACCAGCTCCTTCTCACAAAGTTGTAGAAAGGTTGATTAAAAGATTTCTTGCAACAGGTTCTGTGCAGGAAATAAAACATGGTCGACCAAAATCTGCAACAGCAGAAAATAACACTATTGACGTTCTGGCCAGTGTAGAAGTTGAACCCAAATTGTCTGTGCGTCAACGTGCTCAAGCCAGTGGAATATCAAAGAATTCTGTCTGTAGGATACTGAAAACTAATAAAATACATCCATACAAAACAAGATTTGTACAAGAATTGCTTGATAGAGATCCTGTAAATCGATTACAATTCTGCAGATGGGCGGCACAGCAAATTGAGCAAGATCCTCAATTTTACAAAAAAATTATTTTTACGGACGAATCAACTTTTGTTAGGCACGGACAAGTTAGTCGGCATTGGACCTATCATTGGTCAAAAACAATCCTCACAACTTTGCACATGCTCATTCTCAACACATTGAAAACTAAATGTGTGGTGTGCAATATGGGATGATGTTGTCATCGGGCCTTTTTTATCAATGGCAATTTAACAGGAGAACGATATAGGGACCTACTGAATAATCAGGTTTGGCCAGTCTTAGAACCTCTGCTGGATGCAAATGCCGACATGAATCCCTATTTTATGCAAGACGGTGCACCACCTCATTTTTCAAGAATTGCTCGTCAATGGTTGGATGAAAAATTTCCAGGTAGATGGATAGGTAGGGGAGGACCAGTTAACTGGCCAGCACGCTCACCGGACCTCACCCCAATGGATTTCTTTTTATGGGGTACTTGAAAAACATAGTGTATCCTGCTAGCACAATTCAAGAACTGGAAGCAAGCTTAATTAGAAATACTCAAAACATTTCTCGAGATACATTGGTATCAATTCGACAAGCATGGTCTCTGAAAGTTAATCAGTGCATTGAGAACAATGGAGGGCATTTTCAGCATTTGTAAATCAAACTAACAAGAGATTTTTTTTAAGGATGAAGTAATGAACTTCATCATGGATTTTCTTATAAAAAGCTTTTGATTTAGTTGTTAAAAAATAAAATAAAAATAAATTTTTTTGCTTCCATTTTATGAGTTACATTAGTGTTTTGAGATTTTTGAATTTTTGATTTTTTTTGTTGAAAGTTTTTACAATTTTTTGATGTGATTTGTGCGTAAATACCCACGCAAACACAAACAGCAAACATAAATACAAAAAAAAAAAATTGGACGTTGGTTCTGGGACATACTGTATAATCCTATAACAACTTGATTTCTATGCATATTTCTTAAATCTTTAAAATTTATATGACCTAATCTCTTATGCCATAATGTAATATCTGAGAATTTTGGCTTTTCAGACATAGAAAACACAGTATTCTCCCTTCTAGTAACTTGATTTTGAACCAAGTCTATGGATTCATCAACAAACTGATAAAGTCCATCCTTATCAATAGCAGATAACACTAATTTACCATGCTCAGATATCACATTACAATTATTATTATTATCTTCAAAATATACTTTATAACCCAATTTAAGAACTGTACTAATTGAAAACAAACTGGCAAAGAGTTTTGGAACAAATAAATCATTTGAAAATTTCAACACTTTAACTTCTTTATAAGATCTAACATGCAAATAAATACTACCTGTATCCATTGCTTCATTTTGAGTACCATCAGCTAAAGTTATACTTTGCCTTTCCAAAACTAAATCATGGAATACACTTCTATCAAATGCATATGCGCATTTGCCCCAGAGTCCACATACCATAAGTTCTTATTTGGTAACATTTTCCTATTTATATTAATTCTATTTGCATCAATTACATATCTAAAAACACTTAAAGCAAAATCCTGCTGCACACTTGACGTTGTATTAGCTGGTGCTGGTGGAGTCACCATAGCAGACAACTGCGTCCTGCGACCTCTGTAGTATGGTTGAGACTGGCTAGATCCTCATCCTCGCTGAGTACCTCCATGGCATGGACTTGTATGAGATAAAGGAAACCTGCAGTCAACCGCTCGATGGCCAGGATGCCCACAATTCTAGCACACTAGTGGTAGTTTAAACTTGCCCTTTTGATTTCCCCGACCACGTGAAGCTCCTGTATAACCTCCTCCTACAAAATGTGCACCAGAATTCACATTTGCTGATATTCCAGGATGTCTTGCTTCCTCTGCCATCATAGCTCTTTTTAAAATTACTAAAGTCAATGAAGATGGTCCGGTGACATCACAGGACCGTACCACATTTTCAAATGCTGGTAATACACCTCTCAAGAAATAAGCACAAGCCTGTGATTCACTGATCACATGGCCTAGAGCAGAGAGTTGCTGTACCAATGAATCTGCTTTTAAAATATATTGAGCTGACATTTCATCTGGCTGCTGTTGTAGTCAGCCCAAATCTGTTTGCAGTTGCACAAGCAAATCACTTGCAACACCTTGATTCTGGGCCTGCAGAATATCCCAAATTTGCCTGGCAGATGTGACGTTAATCACATGCTTGAGCTGGCTGGCGTCCACAGTTGTAAGAATTGCATTTGATGCACTAATGTCAGATTTATTCCATAACCTTAGTCTCTCTTTGAATTCAGTTTCTCTTTCGGTGGCTTCTTTTACAGGTGCGGACTGCTGGACTGGATCCCATAAATCTTTGGATTTCAATAAAATAGTCAGTCTAAATTTCCACGCTGGGTAATTCCTCCCATTCAGCTTGTCTATAGAAATGACTTGTGCTTCCATCATGAAATTTAGCTTAGCTAGAATGGAATATCAAAGATGGCGGCTCGGCTTAAGCATCTTGCACATTCTTTTCTTTTCTTTTAAAAAAGAAAGTCCAAAAAAAAACAAGAAACTCACAAAGAACTCATGCTGCAGTAACTGGTAATCCATATTAATTTTGCTGGGTTCATAACCCATGTAGAGCAGAGAGCTTATTTATAAGCCTACATAACGAAACATATCTATCAGTAGCACTACTTCATTTGTTTATTCATTGTTTTACCATGGTTACATTAAACAGTTATCATTACCACAACACCCACAACAGTACTAATGCGCAACACAACTTTGCACATGCCATTCCCAACACATTGAAAAACTAAATGTGTGGTGTGCAATGTGGGATGATCGGGCCTTTTTTTTATCAATGACAATGTTGAGAATAAAGTAGGCATATGGTAGATCTTAAGGAGGCAGTTGTCACTTTGAAATAAACATATTTTATTTCATGATTCTTGATTAGGATGTCTGCTTAAGCAGACATCCTTTCCCTTTGGAGTACAATTGTAAAAATTCTATTTCTTACAATATGTGTCATGTGATGTGTTGCCATAGATGCTATAGTTGCTTTGTACAATGCTGCTACAACTTTGTTACTAGCATCCACAATAAAATAATAAATGATACCAAAACAATATATATAGATCAAGTATTGTATAATAACACTTAATTCCTAACACTCATCATAGGCTGTGCATACATATGAAAATTCAAATACTTTATTGCTACAGATAATTTAACAGGAGAACGATATAGGGGCCTACTGAATAATCAGGTTTGGCCAGTCTTAGAACCTCTGCTGGATGCAAATGCTGACTTGAATTCCTATTTTATGCAAGACGATGCATCATCTAAGAATTGCGCATCAATGGTTGGAAGAAAAATTTCCAGGTAGATGGATAGGTAGGAGAAGATCAGTTAACTGGTCAGCACGCTTACCGGACCTCACCCCAATGGATTTCTTTTTATGGGGGTACTTGAAAAACTTAGTGAATCCTGTTAGCACAATTCAAGAACTAAAAGCAAGCATTATTAGAAATACTCGAAACGTTTCTCGAGATACATTGTATCAATTCGACAAGCATGGTCTCTGAAAGTTAATCAGTGCATTGAGAACAATGGACATTTTCAGCATTTGTAAATCAAACTAACAAGAGATTTTGTTTTAGGATGAAGTAATGAACTCCATCATAGATTTTTTATGAAATGCTTTTGATTTAGTTGTTAGAAAATAAAATAAAATAAATTTTTTTTGCTTCCATTTTATGAGTTACTTGAGTGATGAGTGTTTTGAGATTTTTGATTTTTTGATTTTTTTTGGAAGTATTTAAATTTTTTGATGTGATTTGTGCGTAAATAGCCACGCAAACACAAACAGCAAACATAAAAAAAAAAAAAATTGGACGTTGGTTCTGGGACATACTGTATTGCCCGATCACCAATTGCCACCTGGGTCAAGAACTGCTAGATAAATAACCACCCGGGCCCTAATTGAAGAATTTACAATGTTTATTAAATTTAGACAAACTCATGATATAGACTTAAACTTAAAATAATATATTTACAGCTATTAATAGATTCGTCACCACTGATGTATCATACACTTTTCCTATTTGCTGAAATAATGTATTTAAAACAAATTAGTTATCACAATAAGAAGTAAGACTAACAAACAAATAGAGTCAAATCTGTGCGGTCCGGACACAGGACGGGTCTAAAAATTTTAAATATCTGCTCTTTGCACTGTCCTGTCCACGGTATTCCTCTAGTCTAGACATGGTCATTTGTCCGATTTACAGAGGTTACGTCATATTACGTCATACCAATCGCAAACTGTCACCTCTGAGGGCTCCTGGGTCCAAAACATCGATCGCACCCCATAAATACGAGCGAAACCACAGAAACTCACAAAAAACACGTTTTGAAATTTTGATGGAAAATGCCGATTTTCTCCCCATACGCGGGCCACCGGATACGGCCGAACTTATACGCGAGGTCCGTACTCGCTCAAAACCGATGAAATGCGTACAACCTCGTCCCGTTGCTTTCCTGTCGAACTCTAGTGCTGTTTTTGATGCTCAGCACAATAAACAAGTCCAAACAATGTTTAAAAAGCAAACAAAAGACTTATGGAAGTTTTATTCCAGTAAAAGTAACTCGAAACCAACTCATGACATCCTGTCATGCACCTAGCCATCTTGGCTCTCCTAAAAAGAGATGCACATCACCTGACTTGGCGAAAGAGCTGTCAACTGAGTGATTGACAAAAGGTGATATAACACTATTAAAACACCACCTGTTGGCAATCACATGAGACACTGACTGTATGTCATCTGCTACATCAAAATCTTTGCAGATGACATACACAAAAGGTAAACAGTCACATTTTGGTATGAACTCGCTACAAAATTGGGAAACATGTGCAATAAGGCACAAAACACTCATTATTAGTACAAAAGATGTGATAATCATTACAACACATGATTATCACATATGTCACCTTTAGGTAACTGCAAAGAATGATCAACTAATACCCAAATTGATGCACAAGCATAATTGACATTGCTCAAACAGTCAATACAAATTATATAACACCCATACACGGCAATAATTAATTTAACACATAAATACAACCGCGTATGCTCGCAATTCACTGCATCCATTCACCATACATGATTTTTAGCATAATAAATCCTTATTATGCACTTGATACGACCACACAGGTGCAGCCAACACAATGAATACCAATTGGTAATTGACACTTTTACCAATCAGGCTTAAGACACAATAATTATGCATAATTTACATTGGTCACTCACAACCTCTGTAGTCTGGACATTATCCAGATTATCCAATCGCAGACTATTATCGGCAATTGATCAGTTTATGACGTTTTTAGTTTTGTCCGGAATAGAGAGGTTTTTTAGACTACGGGAAATTAGAGATGTGTCTAGACCGCACAGACTTTTTCACATTGCTGGAAATTGGTTGGGTCAGGTCCAGCCAATGCTGCCCGATCGTCAATTTGTCCGGTATGCGGACATTTAACCGGACACCAATTGATCAGGCGATAGTTAAACGCGACAACAGTTGGACAAATGAACGTGTGCCAAACTAATGGCAGGTGAATAATAGGGTAAAAATTAACCAGCTGTCAAATAGTGGAATAAAAAATGAAAATTAACCTTCTAACACCCGTGCTATGGGACTATAGTCCCAGTCCTCATGCCTGTATGTAGGTTTTTTTTAAATAACTTTTTTTACTTTCTCTATCTGAAAATCTCAAGATTATGATGACACATGTTTCAAAATTTTAATTCTTTCAGAATTTTTTTGCAACAAATTAATTAGTAATTTGAAATGCAAAAAATTTACCCCTTAGATGTCCAGCAATTGATAAAAGTTGTTTTCACCACATTTGTGAAAAGGGCTTCAGTTAAACACCACATATCCTGTAATTATGGTTTTCTGTCATGTAGTCATGTGTTGTTATTCCAGGAAAAATTAATAAAAATTTGCCAAAAAAAATAGGATTATGCGCAAGTGCAGATGGTTTTTACAAGCGGCAATACCTAGTGGCAAAAATTGGAAAGTGAGACTAAAGTCCCAATTGCTGGGTGTTAGTGTTGTTTTTTTTGCCCGTTATCAGAAGGTTAAAGTCACAGGATATTCATAACAAATTTTGTTAAGCAGGCAATTGGCTGAATGGCAGTAGAAATTTGGTTGTGAAAGGAGGCGGCCAAATCTCTGAATCTCTGAGAAACAAAAAACAGCAAAAAAATCAATCATTATCCCCTACCAGTCGAGAATTCCTGCTGTCAAAAAGACTCCACTGCCTATTGAAAAGAATCCCCTGTCAAAAAAATTCCCCTTCCACTAGTCCTTTCGATAATGATTGATATTTGCGTTTTTTTTCGTTTCTCAGAGATTTGACTGCCAGACCCCACCGCAACAAGAAATGCAGATATTTTATTAACATAGAAACCATACATAGGAGCTAAAACTATGTAAATGTACTAAAATGGTTTATTACAAGTAGGTTTAAATGTACATGGTTTACAAAACTTAGGAGTTACAAACAGAAGTAAAGGATGAGTAATTATTTGGGGGTAACACTAAAGGCATAGTCAGTAAATAAGAATGGCTGTCTAACTCTAACTGGTTCAGTTAGAGTTAGATGAATTTAAGCAAATTTTGTAACTACTTAAAACGTATAATACGTTTTAAGTAGTTACAAAATTCGCCACAGATAGCGCTGCAACCAGTTTTGGAGTGAGGATTGCATGGCTAGCAATGCGCAATTGACTGTAAATTATGATTGATGTTAAATTCTGATTACATAATCGAATGTAATGTTGCAATGTTTTGAAAATTTCTAAAAATTAATGTTTTGCAATGTTTTGCATAAAAAAATTTGAAAATTTAGTGCAAAACATTGCAAAACATTAATTTTTCGAATTTTTCGGGCAAAACTTTGCACAATGTTTGGAAAATTTTAAAAAAAATTGATTTTTTGCAATGTTTTGCATTAATTTTTCAAATTTTTTCATGCAAAATATTGCGAAACTATAATTTTTCAAACATTTCCAAATATGTGACACATTTTGTAACTCATTAGCGGAGTTAGTTGACCATTCTTATTTACTGACTATGCTAAAGGGTTAAAAACTAAAATGATGATGCAGGTATCACCTGGATTGTAAGTTGATAACTAACAATTGTCAATCGCGACAGCTTAAAGACTGCTGTACTTGTGCTTCTTAAATTTGTTTCAGTATCACTTTATCAACACTAAGAAAAATGCTTGTGATAATAATTTACACCACTGCTTGCGTTCCTGTCTTGTTTCACAGTTTACCTGCAGGTATGAAAGAACATTTTTTTCCATTTTCTGAAAGTGTGGATTATAGTAATTGACTATCATGTTTGCAGGGTTGACCAAAATATATTTTAAAATACAAAATACTCAAATGATTCAAACTACAATTGTATTTCAATATTTTGTATTTCCAAACTACAAATTGTGTAATTTGTAGTTTGGAAATACAAACTACTTTTATTTTGTAATTTGTATTCTAATTTTTAGGTTGGAAAACACAAAATACTTGTATTTTGTATTTCGAAGCTCAGGCGTAAATGTAAATAAAGTATTTGAAATACAATTGTATTTTGAATCATTTGAGTATTTTGTATTAGACAGTTTGCGCTTTCACGAACGAGATTTAATTACGAACGAGAAATAAATTAATAAAAATAAAATAAATTCATTTTTATTAATTATCTTGTACCTCGTATTTAAAATCATTTTTTCAGATTGCGCTTGCACAAACAATTAAACACGAACGAGAACGAAATAAACAAATAAACTAGAAACATGGCTTGCTCAAAGATTGTAATGTTCCAGTTGAAAATGTGTAAATTATCTGTGTCTAATGCCATGTGTATATAAAAAATAGTTAGTTGCAAACAAATTACTAACCTAGATGACTAAAAACCTACCGAAAATACAACAAGCCGATTGAAAACAAGATGGATGCCACGCTCGCTTCAAATTGCAGAACAATGCGCATGTGCGAATTTTGATGCACACTGCGCATGTGCAGTGCATTCGTATATCAACTTATATACGAACGAATTGAAAAATAAATCTCGTATATTCGTAATACGAATGTTAAATTAAATACGAGATTTATTTTTAAAATCTCGTATTAATCTACCATTCGTAATTGAAAAAATTACATTCGTGAAAGCGCAAACTGTCTATTTTGTATTTTGTAATCCGTATTTTCAACCCAAGTATTTTGGTCGACCCTGCATGTTTGGCATCAAAAAAACATCACAAGCTAAATTTCTTAAAATTTGTCAATTTTTAGATACCCGTTTTATGAAGCAAGAAATTTAGCAAAGTGCAATAACAGTTATGACTTTTCAACTCAAAGTTCAAATTTGACTAATCTCCTCATGTTTAAAAATGTCATCACAGAATGCAAATGTCTTAATTTATGTGATGTGACAGAACAAAGCATAACCTTTGATGAAATACCAGACTCAGAAACAATTATGGACATTTCAGTTATCAATTCTTTTATAAGAATTTTCCAAGAACATTATTATTACGATATAATATTTTTGCTCTGCGACATTGGAGGAAACATCGGCCTCTATTTCGGAATCTCTTGTTTAACATTTATACAAATATTTGTTTACTGCTGCAAAATGAATTTCATAAACGTTAGTAAAACAACAAAAGCAAATATAAAGATTAAAGAAAAAGTTCAAACAACACTGGAAAAAATGCAGAAAAGCCGAAAACTGTCATTTCTGAAAATCACCACAGCGCTACTCTTGTTGGGTATGTCGGTTTTTTAATTTACAACTTGATTGATTCCTTTTTGGAATATCCACTGTTTAAAACTGTCATTCTCAAGAGTGATAAGATTATTTATTTCCCACTTATTGTCACATGTGGAGAAAACTTAGAAATAGTTAAAGCGAAGATAAATTTAGCTAAACAACTGAATACTGATTGTGATCGTTACCGTCTCTATGATTTACTCCATCAATTATCTCCATTTGCAAACAAACCACGGGAATTATGGAATGCCTCGTCTACGTATAAATTAAATCCACAATAAATACCAAAAGGTATATTGCAATATCATTCTTGCACTTGCAAACACATTTACCAATTTCTGTAATTTGCAGGTTTTACCATATGCCCATTTATTATCAATATTGTCAACAGTATTTGGAATTTGCACAGTGTTTAAAAAAGGTACTAAAACACAATTTAAGCTATTATCGAGTATTGATATACCCTACATTTTAATAGTTGATATGCCATTTTCTGCACACCAAAATATATTCTACATCGAAGAAACTAAAATGAACTACAAATGTAGTTTCCATCACGCAGTAAGATTTTTCATGACTTCCTACCAATATTAAATGTATGTTTGCTTTTTTTTAACATTTTATTATATTAGAATTTCATTCTACCCCAAAATCAATTTTTTCATCCTAAACATCTATTTAATGTCCCAAATCATTATTTTACTACAATCAATATTTTTCGTCAAAAGCTATATTGTACAAAAATATGATAAATCACATGAAATTAGAAAAGTTATTATTTTCAGTTTGTTCGAGTTAATACACCAAAAAGTTGTTGTAAACCAAAGAAAGAAGTTTCAAAATGTGAAAGAAAATGTTATGACGAGGCTAAACAAAATCGTCAGCTTCTCAATTGCAAGTATGTTGTGTAATTGATATAAATTACTTACTGTACAAGGTGGTTCTGGGCTAATTATTGCAGAAACCGATTCAAATAACTAAAATTTGTTAGGAAGTTGGATATGGGCAACTCATTGGTGACCTTGAATTTTGGGTCAAAGGTCATGGTTATTCTCTTGCTAACTCGGTAACCAAAACAGATACAATATAAAAGAATTTCCAATTACAAAGTTGTAGAGCATCATTAATACAATATATCATTAGCAACTGCACAACTATACTGGCTTTATGTATTGCAGGAAAGCCAAGGGGCAGCAACATAAAAGCCACCACAACTGCACTCATCTCTAATCTAAAGTCTGTTTACCTATAACTTTGGAGTAACTCGGATTAGTCGTGGCAACTAACCGTTAAATGGTGGCATAACAAAGTAGTTCTAAACCGATCAAAACCGGTCGTCAAATGTTTGACCAAGATGGCGGTTTCGCACGGTTTATTAAAAAATAACCTTTACTTTCATTGGTTACTGACAGACATGTATGTGACTTGGTGTATGAATACTTTCCTGCAATCAGTCCACCAACCAATCCGAGTTACTCCAAAGTTATAGGTAAACAGACTTTAGTTGACTGACACGATTAGTGCAGTTTTGATGGCTTTCATAAAGCCAAAAAGAAATTTTAGTTATTTGAATTGGTTTCTACAATAATTAGCTGAGAACCAGACTTTTTATCAGCCAATATAATTGTTTTTATTCCCAGGTTACCATTCATGGTAAAGAGTGAGTTACCTCTTTGCACAACTCCAAAAACTGCCAAGACCACATACGATACATATTTGGAAACTCAATTCAAGACACAACCACACAAAGACTGCTCCTGCGTAGCACGCTGCAAAGAAACCATATTCATTCCCACAATTACACAACAGTTAAGTTTAAAGTCGGAAACAAAAATTAAATATATTATTGATAAAAACATCCGAGAAGTAATTAAAGAACAAGAATTAATCTCGGTTATCAAATTATTGTGTAATATTGGATCTGTTGTTGCTATATTGACCGGTCTGTCAATATTTTCTGTCATTGAGTACATTATTTGATCAAAATGCAAAATAAAATATTTGTAACAAAATGAAACAGTAAGTATATACACATCAGATTGTTTTTCAATTAAATGTTAATCGGTTTTTATGAAAACCGGATTCATGATAGCGACCACAAACGTGCTATCATGAAAGCGGTTTTCAGAAAAACCGATTTTCATTTTACCGATTTTATGACGACAGGTGCGTCAATTTCCAGTTTGATAGGGGGGAAACCGGCGCAAGCGAATTACAATTGAAAGCACCTAAAGTCTATTTACCTATATGTTTGGAGTAACTCGGATTGGTCAGTGGACTGATCGCAGGAAAGTATTCATACCCTAAGTCACATGTCTGTCAGTAACCAATGAAAGTAAAGGTCATTTTAAATAAACCGCGCGAAACCGCCATCTTGAAGAAATAGATGGCCCGGTCCATGATTAGTTTTAATCGTGGCCCGGTCGAACCGCGCAAAACCGCCATCTTGAATAAATAGATGGCCCGGTCAAACATTTGACGACCGGTTCTGACCGGTTTAGAACTACTTTGTTCCGCGCAACACCATTTAACAGTTAATTGCCACGACCAATCCGAGTTACTCCAAACATATAAGTAAATAGACTTTATTGTTGTTAAAATTTATATTCAACAATGAGATCAGTTTTTAAACTTTTTCCACACATTATTTGCAATGTTATGACTGAAAAATCAAAAAATCACTTTCCACTTTGTAAGTTAGTAATTTAATCAGCAATATTTTCAAAGTTCAGCAAAATATGAATTTTTCTTTTATATGTATAACATCATCTATAATTTATGTTGAATAATTCAAATAAAAACATACAAAATATAATAAAACCGCAGACGATTAATCTATGCAGTCATAATCATAATCTTAAGTTACACAAATTGCAATACAAATATACTTATACGGTATATAGTCTTTAGAGAAAAATCTATAATATCATCTTTTAGATTGCATATTTATAGCATTTAGTGCTAAATTTGTCAATTTTTAAATTTAAACTTCTCAAAGAGAAATTCAATTAGTAAAACTGAGGATATTCACGTACTGTACCTTCTTAAGCCTGATGCATCAATTTCTGTGAAAACAACGTCTTTTATTCCATTTCCATGATAATCTCGACACAACTACTTACTACAAATGTCCGCTTGGCAGGAAAATCTCAATCAATGTTGTACATACATCTGCAACTTACTTAAATATTTCTCCATGTTCAGATCAGTGCACTCTAGCGGAAAAATATGTAAATAATTCTAAACTACAGCATGCAAGATGCCGCATATTAGAGAGATACATAGAGGTTGCATATAATAATAATAAGCGAGTTTTATAATGGACAATTTTTTTTATTTCATTCTACAAGAATATAATGGTTTGTAACTTGTCCAAGTATTAAGTTTTTCTTGTTCAGCCAAGTAACAGTTGCACTGCAGAGGCTACTACGCCTGTAATAAGATCAAGGATGCCAACTGGTGCTTTAACTGCTGGTTGAGCTGGAACATAATAATACTCCCGTTCCGGTTCTGGTGGAAGATAAAAATACGGCTTCAGTAGTACATTTCTGCAATGCAATGAAGTGAAAATTATTATCAATTTATTATCTACAAGCCAGAAAAGCCACTGAGAAAAAAAAAAAACAACGGCCCATAATCCCAGCCAATCCTGTGACGCTAACCCCCAAAACTCGTTGCGCCATCTGCCGTAGATAAAATTTAATACCCAAGGCTTCAAACACAGGCAGGCAGTTATCCAGATAAATAAAAATATTTCTTTCTCATCACAAATCATCACAAAGTTAGTTATCCCCAAGTGCAGTCATAAAATATGTTTATACATTAATTGCGCTGAAAGAACTGACCAAAAATGATCAAAATTTGGTCATGTGGTTTTTTGGTTCTAGAGTTTGTGGGATTTTTATGATTTCTATGGACAAAATGGAAGTTGTGATATTTTTTTGGAGAGCGAATAATTTTCAGCTTATGGAAATTCGATTTTCACTGTGATAATATTATTATATCATATCTACATCATGTTATCTGTATTATCTTACACTTTTGCAGCAGCAGAATTAGCCGCAGCTTTAACATTAGCCGCAACGTCACTATCAGCCGCATCAGACTCTGCAACGTCACTATCAGCCGCATCAGACTCTGCAACGTCACTATCGGCCGCATCAGACTCTGCAACGTCACTATCGGCCGCATCAGACTCTGCAACGTCACTATCGGCCGCATCAGACTCTGCAACGACACCATCAGAGTCACTATCAGCCTCATCAGAGTCACTATCAGCCTCATCAGAGTCACTATCAGCCTCATCAGAGTCACTATCAGCCTCATCAGAGTCACTATCAGCCTCATCAGAGTCACTATCAGCTGCAACGATTTCACATGAAAATAGGAAACCGGCTAGGCAGACCACAATCAATGCGTATTTGAAGCTAAAATTCTGCATATTACTAAAATAAAAAAATTAAAAATTAAATTAAAAATAAATAATAAAAAAATTTTTTTTAACGTACGTACTAAAAGTATATTTTTACCAATGGTGTGGATTGGGAATGAGCTGGCACTTTTGATACCTGTATTTAAATCTAACAAGTTGGTTAAATAGAATAAAGTTCCGTGACGTGTTGACACACTTCGGCCAATTAAATGAATCGTGACTTTTGCAACTTGGCATAGGTTAGTCCCGTGACCGATTTTTGGCCAATCCTGAATTTTCACTTTTGCGTTTTATAATTTAGAATTTTTTTGAATTATTTTTTTTTTATGATTAAGCTCTAATGAGAGATGAATACCACTAATTGAACTGCAATAAATTATTGCCTTTTTGTCATTACAATTTATTTGCATTAATTATGAATGCAATAAATGAAGGAAATGATTCTAATTTGGATTTAAAATTGTTATTTATTAAAAAATTTTAAAAAATTGGAAAAAATTAATTTTACTTTAAAATCAATAAATTAAAGCGATTTTAACAATGGTTTCATTGTTAAATTTTGACCAATGAGAGGCTGATTACAATGAGATTTTTTTTTAGTTCAAAGCCTTTGCACGTGTACAGTATTAGCCGAAGCAACTTGACGATTTTGGCTAATCCCAAATTTTTCCGGTAACCTCCAGTGGGGTAACTTGTGACAATCCTTTCTCCGAGGGCATTGTCTAGTGACAGTGACCACGAGGAGAGGGCGTTTTACACACAAAATCTAGCCGAGATAAAGTGCGCACTAAACATGCGAAAATTGCAATAACACAGATAAAGAAGAGGGAGACCTGATTCTCAAATCATGACAATATTTAAAAGTAACATTAAACGATAACAATAAATATACCGAGGAACATATATATAAATAATAACAATTAATACTAACATTAGGGGCTAATTACTAAATATAATAACGAATATAAATGACGAGAGTTCTAGTTTCCGTTCCTGGTATCCTAAGTGGTTCTAAAGGAGAGGGAATCCATCAATCCGTCTAACGGTTGATTTTCTTAGTCGTCACAAGGTTTGGGCTGACCGAGTCAGGTGACACGGTTCCCAGACAGACAACAACCAAGGATACGGTGACTTCACCGTATCACTCGATAACGAGACATAACGATACTATAAATACCGGAGAATGAGCGTAGATGAGTGTTACTTGGCGATAAGCATCGCCTAAGCCGAAGGTCGACGTTCCGCATCGTAACATGCGTTCAGGAATCATTATTACAACCGAGTATAGAATGGTCAATAACTGTCTGTCCCACTAAGACCACTTACCGATGTGTCATTATATGCGCTTAGGTTGAAATGTATATTCGCGGTACATATGCTTCCGTGACATAAATGCCACGACTACTACGGTCTTTACAGTTTTGCACCAGCCGGCTCATAGCAACAAAGCTTTTTGTACCACATAAATGCAAGTAACTGTTAGCAACATAAAAATATATCTTTAAGTGAACTTTAGGGGCACTGGAACTGAGCTCTGCAAGCTCTTATATAGTAGACACTCCATAGGAGGTCGGTCTGGGGTCCAATCGGACATCAGCACAACCTGAGGGGGTGTGTACCACGTCGGGGAAATAGGTCACAGGTGTGATAGATTTCCCCCATACATACAAAAGAGGGTATTTATTGTGGTCGGCTGACCACAGCGAATAACCACCATAAGATAACTTACCATGTTAGAATAATAATATATCATATTATTATTCACCATAATCCATAAAATAAACACACTTATGAAATATTTACTTGTCAAATCTTATAAAGCTAAGCATGAAACCAAAGCTAGGTAACATAAATAGTCAACATTTGAATGTGGCGCAACTTAACAGTCAGCGCCATCTAGTGGTTGAATAATAAGGTGATTTCCGGGATTCGACCGTCACACATTAAAGTACACCAAAAGTAAAAAATCTATAAAAAAGCACCGAAATCTCTTAATAAAGTCGATCGAGTGCCAACTCGATCAATCTCGAATCCAAAATGGCTGCCAAAAATGCTGCCATAAACAAGATTTCAGCAGCATAAACAACCCTCAACGTGGTTTATGTAAAAACAGTTTATGGGTAAACTGATTGTTGGAAAATGACGTAAAAATCGTCATTTCCGCCTAGCGAGAATCAAAAGAATCAGTTTATCCCTTTTGAATTAAATGCACCTATTGTGTTCTCGTGTTGTTTTCTTATAACTTAGTATACTACCCCTGGTCAAAAGTATGGAAACAGGTACATTTTTAAAGTCAGAAAAATTGAAATTTCTTAAAAGCTGTAATACTGACAGACAAATGGTTTTAAGAGGATTTATAGGAATGATAGAGCTATCATTTCATGTAAAATTTTTGAAGATTGATTGAGTAGTTACTGAGAAAAAAATTAAAAACCACCAAAATCAGGTTTTTGCAATTTTGATAATATCTCGAGAACTGTTGAAGATAAAATTAAAAATTAAACTGATCTAGGATGTTCAATTTCTTGCGCAACTTTTTTAAATTGGATGTATGGGTCTGCGAAGCCCTCAAAAAAAGTCATAATGGAGCTATGTAATGGTTGTCAAAAATCAAAATTTTAAAAGAGTCATTGTAACCAGAATTTTATTCCAAATTCAATGACACTCAAGAATGTTTAACTGTGTACAAATCTCTAACACATCCAGGATGTATAACTTAATTCATCAAGAATTCTGGTCACAATGATTTTTTGAAAATTTTGATTGTTGACAATAATCATTATGACTTTTTTTGAGGGCTTTGCAGACCCATACATCCAATTTAGAAAAGTTATATGTAACATTCAGTTTCAGATTCTGTTGGAGTTCCCGGTAGCTTAATAATAAAGCACCCAACCCGAGATCTGGGTTATGTCTCGGCCAGGGCACCAATAGAGTCTGGGCTGTTTGTTTTTCACCAAGTACGAATGTGATGAGAACTTTGAAGTCATTGATTTTCCAATGTTATTCCATGACCCATGTAAAACAAAAGAGTTTTATAATGAACAATTTTTTAAAATTTATTGTACACTAATAAAATGGTTTTTGTTGTTCATCCAATTAGCCGAACACAGTGGTTAGAAAGCCTTTAACACTATCAAGAAGACTAACTGATTTAACTGGTAGAACTGGATTAACTGGTTGAACTAGTTTAACTCGTCGAACTGGTTTAACTCGTCGAAGTGGTTTAACTCGTCGAACTGGTTTAACTCGTCGAACTAGTTTAAATTGTTTAACTAGTCGAACTGGTATAACTGGTTTAACTGGTTTAACTGGTTTAACTGGTTTAAGCGGTTTAAGTGGTTTAACTGATCGAACTGGTACATAATAATAATACTGCGGGTCCAGTAAAGTTCTGCAATGTAATAAAGTGAAAGTTATTATCAACTAGCAGTTACAGCCTGGCTTCGCTCGAAAATTTAGTTAAACCCTGTGGAATCCCATTAAATCCTGTTAAATCCCGTGGAATCCTGTTAAATAAATCCCGTGGAATCCTGTTAAATAAATCCCGTGGAATCCTGTTAAATAAATCCCGTGGAATCCTGTTAAATAAATCCCGTGGAATCCTGTTAAATAAATCCCGTTAAATCCCACGGAATTTTGTTAAAATTCAGTGAAATCTCATGAACAAAAACACATTCTTAAAACATTCTAGCTATTCACCATAAAATCACAATGACGTTATTTAGATGCCATGCGCAATTAAAAAACAACCGCCACAAGTTTGCGTCAAGAAAACGCATGGAGTGCGAAAACTAACTGTACAGCAGTGTTCAGCATTAAATAAGCTGTTTTTAGAGGTACAGAACATGTATTTTTATTAAGAATTTAAAAAAATTGGGTGGAAACACAATTTGGGCAATATTTGCAAAATGACGTCATTGAAATTAGCCAATCAGATCACTTACACACACACATGAACAAACTTTGAGAAATATAGATACATAGTTATAGATAGAAAGATTTATTATCCAGGGGTCCACAGAACTGCAAGTTTAAAAAAATATGCAAGGCCGCAACAGAAAAAATATGCAGAACTGCAAATCTGCTTAACCGCAAGTAAAATTTTTTTTTTTTTTATTTATAAAAGCAAGATTTAATTTTTTCAGAAGGACGAGTTTGCACAATTGCGAGCAATTGTTTTTGATGCCGTCGTTGCCGATTGCCATAAATGAATTGGCGATGGGGGTTTTTTGCTGTATTTGATGCTGTGGTTGCCACTTCATTCACGTTTCAATCTCGCGTTTTTGATCCCAACCAAAATCGGCAAATTGATGCCGTGAATGAAGAAGCGACCACGGCACCAAATAGTCATAAACGCGATACTCATAACTGCGAGGATCTCGCGGTTATGGATCTCGCTTCTGATCCCAATCCAATCTCCAAATTAAAATCAGCTTATGAAAACTAGCTTTTCAGTGTGATAACTTACTTAATGATATTATTTATTAACTATATCATGTTATCTGTGTCATCTTACACTTTTGCATCCACAGGATTAGCCGCAGCATCAGCATCAGAAGTTGCAAAGTCACCATCAGACGCTGCTAAGTCACTATCAGCTTCATCAAATGCTGCTAAGTCATTATCAGTTTTATCAGACGCTGCAAAGTCTCTAACAGCCGCTTCAAAGTCACTATCAGCTTTATCAGATGCTGCTAAGACGTTATCAGCTTCATCAGACGCTGCAAAGTAACTATCAGTTTTATCAAATGCTGCTAAGTCATTATCAGCTTTATCAGACGCTGCTAAGTCACTATCAGACACTTCAAAGTCTCTAACAGCTGCTTCAAAGTCACTATCAGTTTTATCAGATGCTGCTAAGTTATTATCAGTTTCACCAGATGCTGCTAAATCTCTATCAGTTTCATCAGATGCTGCTAAGTCACTATCAGCTTTATAAGATGCTGCTAAGTCATTATCAGTTTCATCAGATGCTGCTAAGTCTCTATCAGTTTTATCAGAAGCTGTTAAGTCACTATCAGTTTTATCAGATGCTGCTAAGTCACTATCAGTTTCACCAGATGCTGCTAAGTCCCTATCAGCTTCACCAGACACTGCTAAGTCACTATCAGTTTTATCAGACATTACTAAGACATTATCAGTTTTACCAGATGCTGCTAAGCCACTATCAGTTTCATCAGACGCTACTAAGTCACTATCAGTTTTATCAGATGCTGCGAAGTCACTATCAGTTTTATCAGATGCTACTAAGTCATTATCAGTTTTATCAGACACTACTAAGTCACTATCAGTTTCACCAGATGCTGCTAAGTCACTATCAGTTTTATCAGACATTACTAAGACATTATCAGTTTTATCAGACATTACTAAGACATTATCAGTTTTACCAGATGCTGCTAAGCCACTATCAGTTTTATCAGATGCTGCTAAGTCATTATCAGTTTCACCAGACGCTACTAAGTCACTATCAGTTTTATCAGATGCTGCTAAGTCACTATCAGTTTCACCAGATGCTGCTAAGTCACTATCAGTTTTATCAGATGCTGCGAAGTCACTATCAGTTTTATCAGATGCTGCTAAGTCATTATCAGTTTCATCAGATGCTACTAAGTCACTATCAGTTTTATCAGACACTGCTAAGTGACTATCAGTTTCACCAGATGCTGCTAAGTCACTATCAGTTTTACCAGATGCTGCTAAGCCACTATCAGTTTTATCAGATGCTGCGAAGTCACTATCAGTTTTATCAGATGCTGCTAAGTCATTATCAGTTTCATCAGACGCTACTAAGTCACTATCAGTTTTATCAGATGCTGCTAAGTCACTATCAGTTTTACCAGATGCTGCTAAGTCACTATCAGCTTCATCAGATGCTGCTAAGTCACTATCAGTTTTATCAGACATTACTAAAACATCATCAGTTTCACCAGACGGTGCTAAGTCACTATCAGATTCATCAGACGCTGCTAAGTCACTATCAGCCGCATCAGACGCTACAAAGTTTCTAATAACCCCTTCAAAGTTTCTAACAGCCCCTTCAAAGTTTCTAACAGCCCCTTCAAAGTTTCTAACAGCCCCTTCAAAGTCCCTATCAGCTTTATCAGATGCTGCTAAAACCTTATCAGCTCCACCAGATGCTGCTAAGTCACTATCAGTTTTATCAGATGCTGCTAAGTCACTATCAGCTTCATCAAATGCTGCAAAGTCATTATCAGCTTCACCAGACACTGCTAAGTCACTATCAGTTTTATCAGATCCTGCTAAGTCACTATCAGCCTCATCAAATGCTGCAAAGTCACTATTAGTTTCGTCAGACGCTGCTAAGTCACTATCAGCTTTGTCAGCCGCTGATAAGTCACTATCAGCTGCAATGATTTCACATGTAAATAGGAAAGCGGCTAAACATACAACAATCAATGCATATTTGAAGCTAAAATTCTGCATATTCTAAATAAAAAATTAAAAATTAAATTCAAAAAAATATAAACAAAATATAATTTTTAATGTACTTACCAAAAGTATATGTTTACCAATGGTGTCGATTGGGAATGAATGAGTGGGCACTTTTGATACATGTATTTAGATCTAACACGTTGGTTAAATAGAAAGTTCCGTGACAGGTTGCCACACTTCAGCCAATTAAATGAATCATGACTTTTGCAACTTGGCATAGGTTAGTCCCGTGACCGATTTTTGGCCAATCCTGAATTTTATCCGTTGCGTGTTATAATTTAAGATTTTTTTATTGATTG
>AFFK01021659.1:0-12057 GCA_000239455.1 Strigamia maritima | reverse complement strand
TTTTGCAATTTTTGGAAATTTGTTTTTGGATGGAAAATCCGAGATCGCTCGGCGGGAGTCGGTGGCCCGGCTGCGGCCAAAAGTTGCCGCGATTCCCGTCGACCCAAAAGTCGGCTCTAAATATGCTTCTGAGCGCTCCGGCGATAGGCTGGCTGTGTTCCTCGTGCCTTGCTTGGTACCTGGCAGTAATTTCAGAATTTCGACTCAACTGGTACGCACTGGACATCAAAAATACCGCAATAAGGTGAAAACCAAAAGTGCACCGAATGGAGCTTTGCTGCGGTACGACGTAGGGAGTTGGCACTGCATTCCAGCCGCATGTGGGACGAGCGGCTTCTGGCTGACGTACGTGCACTTCAATTCGCGCACTACCTCTCGGAACCGGCGACGTGACTTCTCGTGCTTCTTTGGCCGCGTAAAGGCTCTCGGCGGCCGCAGACAAACTGCTTATATGCCAGTGTTGTTATAAATCTTATAATTTCGAAAAACTCACTCTCAAACGATCCAAACATGTAAAACAACTTGTTTATTGGCAGGAGCACTTCACAGGTGCCATCTTGGCTGAACCTGGGCAGGAAAGAGAAGGCCCGGGACAAATTGTAGTCTCGGGCTGAATAAAAGCATTAAGTCATTGCTAAAAATAGCCACTCATCACCTAGGTGATGGAAATGCTTTGTAAAATAGAGAACTGATGTCATACATCTAGATCACTTGACATGCAGTTCTCTAAAAGGAGAAATGACAAACAAATGGACCAAATTGGTGCAGAAAATACAGTTTTGACATGAAAACAAAAACTACCAATTTGGTAAACTAGCCAAGACCATTAACTAAATTAATAATACCAAAATAACTGTTAATGATCAATAATTACCAAAATAAATTAACAGACAATATCTTAAATGCCTAAATGGCAATTATTATAACACAGGGGCCTTTGTTACAAAGAAAATAATTCAAAGCTGTGTTATGACAATCTCTGACATAAACACAGCCACAAATAGGTTGAAATCACATGTTAGATTTACTAAATACCTACAAGCACGCTTTAATACATCGAGTAGTTCTTTAACATACTCTTCAGGTTTATTTTTGTCAAGGGATATCCCGTGATATAATATTCGAGGATCGAAAGGTAGTGGGGCTTCTCTTCCCGTGTTGAGTAACATGGGAGTGTGTCCTAATGCTTCCGATATTTGAGTTCGAGATGCAAATGCAAATTCATTGAGATATTTTGGCCAATGAGAATGTACATCTGTGTAGATGGCTAACATTGTTTAATGTCTCTGTTTACTCTTTCCGTAGGATTTGAGTGTGGGTATACGTGCTCGTATGAGCCATCGTAATGTTCCTCTTGCACAAAATTCTTTGTACACTGTGCTAACGAATTGTGACCCATTATCACTAATGATTTTAGACGGGTGACCAAATCTACAACTTACTTCGTTTATTTTCTCTACTATTTTCTTAGCACTTGCTACAACTAGAGGAAATAATTCCACGTATTTAGTACATTGGTCAATTATGACTAATATCCATTTTAAATTGCCTTTTGCATTTGGTTTCGGACCACATAGATCTTCGCAGATGGTTTCCCATGGATAGGTCATGTTGTGCGGAACATATGGTGCTGCGCGTTTTTTACTTTGATTAGGTTTATACTGTTGACAGTGTTGGCAACTTCTTACATAAACTCTAATGTGTCGGCTCATTTTGGGCCAATAATAAATTTGTTTTGTCCTATGAATGGTCTTGCTGATTCCAGCGTGTCCACTTAGTGGATGACCATGACAGGCAAACATCACTCTCCTAATTAGGGATCGAGGTACCACTGCTTTAAATCCATTTCCTGAATCGTTTACTTCTTCGTCAAATGTTGGATTAAAGTATACCAGTAAACCGTCTTTATTAGTTGATTCCTTTGAATCTAACATGTATGTTATCTTCACCTATCTTTTCGATTGGTGAAAGTGGGGATTTATTCCAGTCCCAATTGGGCCAGTATTGCGTTACTTCTTTTTCTTCTACTTGGTCATCGGCAGGAGTATATAACGGAGCTCTAGATAAGGCATCCGCTACTTGGTTTAATCTACCTTTTCGATAGATTATTTTAAAAGCTCCACATTGGATTTTAATGGCCCATCGCCCAAATTGACCTGATGGTTCGAGGATGCTCATTAGCCATTTTAATGCTTGTGCATCTGATTCCAATATGAATGTGCCGTATTCTAGGTAAGGTCGGAATCGATCTATTGCCCAAACTACTGCGAGACACTCTAGTTTGGGTGTCGAATAACGAACTTCAGCTCCTCGTAGAACTCTGCTTGCGAATGCAATGGGTTTTGGTGTAGGTACATTTTTCTGCCTTTTCTCGTCCCAAAAATCAACGTCTTGACATAAAACTGCACCTAAACCTGTTTTCTGCTTATCCTTCTCTGCCATTTTAATTTGGTAATATTCTTTAACCAAATCTAAAGACGTGAAAAATTTTGCTTTCTCGCAATTATGGATCAATTGATCGATATTCGGCATTTGAATGGCATCAACTTCCGATATGGCATTCAACCATCTATAATCTATACAGAGATGATAGGTACCGTCTGGTTTAGCTACTATTACTGGGTGACTTATATAGGGACCCGTAACTTTTTCTATTAATCCAAGTTCTTCTAATTCTTTAATTAGTTTCAGCATGATTAATTTTTTGGCAGGATTATACATCCTGTAGGGGTTTTTAGTAATTTTGGCACCATCCTTAAATTTAATATGATGCTCACACCCATCAAAACAGCCGGGTTTATCACTAAACACACCTTTAACATTTGTTAGGACTTCTTTCAACGCTAAGCGCTGTTCGGTGGTGCAGTTGCTTCCAGTTAACAGTTTTTCATCCCAGTTGGGATCTTGTGACAACTCTGTGTTATACACAAATATTGTCTTTAGAGAGGCTTCTCTGAATTCTTCTGAATAGGGGACGTATGGGATTATTAATCCTGGTATTCGAGTACATGAAAAGTATCCTTCGCCAGGATGCATATTCAAATGAACTCGTCGCATAAAATTACCAACCGCACAAACTTTCGTATTGGGTGGAGCTTCCTGGATATAATCAGGAAGACAGCCCGTTTTAGTTAACATGTGTTCACCAATAAAACACTGAGTAGCACCAGAATCGATCAAACGTTGTGGGTTAATCCACCTATCGTAACTTGCATTGAGGACTATCTTCAGCCGTAATTAGTCGTCGAATATAATTAACTCTTTCTTGTTCAGTTCTCCAAGGTTTCTTTCTAATTTTTGAATTCAATCTTTTAGCTTTTCGAATCCTTTTTTGAAAACTGACTTCATTGAAATCATCAGCTTCTAGCGATAATTTATTTAAATGTTCGACCATTTGATCGATATTTTCGTTGACTCCACCCGTTTGGCTGGAGCTATTTTCAGATACTTTTAAGTCTTTAAATATATCTAAAATCATTTCTTCCACCAAATTTTCCGATGCAGGAGGTTGGATGGTTTCAGTAACCCCCTTAATCAGTTTTTTTGGATATTTTCTTCATTTAAAAAGACAATTGGGCCTATTAGAGATTTTGCAATTGCCAACATCTGATCCAAAGTGGGTTGCATACTCTTCTGGACCGAAGATTGTATTCTAGCTTCCATACTTTGAACAGTTTTGTCCAAAGTTTCTTGTGTTATCCATGAGGATTTTGCCTTCTTTTGGGCTGTTTCCACAAGTGTGGAATCTGTTTCTTCTGTCGAACGTTTTTGACTTCTTGGTTCTTTTCCGTTCTTCTTACACCATGCTAAATACGATTCGCACTCAGCTCTTTGGTGTCCTGGTTTTTTGCAGAAGAAACAGTTTCCTCTTGGTCAACCTGTTTCTAGAGCAGCGTGGTACAATTGTACTCTTGCTTCCAATTCTCCGTCCGAATCTGAATATTCGTATTTTTCTATTACTGATTCTAACTCTGATTCATTAATCTCTAAATTCCTCACAGATTCGTGAGTTTTCTTATGGTTGTGATTTCTATAGAAATGAGGTTTTTGTTTAAATTCCTCTTTCTTTTCTATCACAAGTGATTTTGGATTAGGATCCGAATCGTCGTAGATGCATTTTTGCTTCGTAACCCTTGTTAGGATTGTGTTGAAGTTTTCGTATTTTCTCAATCCTGTTGAGTTGATGATATTTTTCCCGTTTTGATTAACATTTGTAAAAATGTCAAAAGCGACTGATTGTGGGGTAACAGTATCTTGCTGTATCCACAAATCATTGTATCTCAATACGAAAGTCTAGAAAGACTCATCATCCTTCTGTTTCATGTGTTTAAGTAAGTTTACTTTGGCGATAATGGATAGATCAAATCGATCTTTAAATTTGTAGACGAAATTGTCCCAGTCCTTAAACCCTTCCAGGTTTTGGATGTACCAAGTGTATGCTGATCCTGTCAAGAACAGAGCAAAAGCCATTCTTTACCACTGAGTTTAAAGTGATTCCTTTCATAGGAATTACTGCCTCTGCTGCATTTAGGAATCGCAGACAGTCAGTCTGCTCTCCACTAAAAGTAGTGATGTCCGTTCCTTTTAAAGGGCAGTTAGATCTTACAAGAACAGGAGACTGTTTCCTTACAAGAACTTTGGGTGCCCTAGTAATTTCTTTACCCCACGCATTTCCTAATACCTGTAGTTCTTTTAGGGTCAAATGCAACCTTGTATCTGCCTTCGCTTTTTTAGACGACTTTCTGGATTTGTTCTTTTTAGAACGAGATGGGGAACTATCACTGGATGAAGAGTCGGATGTAGACTTTGTCCGACGATGGTGTCGGGATTTTGATCTAGATTCCCTTCTTGGGGTGGACGATTCCTCTATTGAAGATTCTTCTTCGATAGGATTATAAGATGGCGTCTTTTCCCTTGTCGGCTGACGCCTAGCATAATATTCTTTCATGTTTTCTCCTTTGTTAGAGAGAATTCTTCTAATACCACTTCCTTTATCTCCGAGGATATTGGGGGTTCCCAACTGATTTTCATTTTCGGTCGAAAGATTTTTATTAGTTGAATTTGTTTGGGTATCCAAACTTCCTGTGTCTGGTTCAACACTTCCAATTATATTTATTTGTTCTAGGGTTTGATTTTCTTTTTCCCTTACTAATCGTAAGGCTGTTAGTAGATTGTGCATTAGCGGATCTTTCATTGCTTCTGCAACGCACTGTCTCGCTTCTTCCACATTCTTGAATTTATTAGCGGGAAGATCGTACAATCTTCTAAACTCCGCAAGATCAGGCGATTCTTGCATGGTTTCTGTTCTTTCATTTGAATTTTCACCCACTTTTTCTAAAGGTCGGTTGTTAGGATTTAACACCGACATGTGGATTGGGGGCCCGTCTCTCATAGGTGTATGGAGGGGCAACGTTTTCTCGGCCGTTATCGGGGTTGAAGTGATTCTTCGAAGATGGTTGGCATCATTTTTTCCTTCGGATAACTGTCTAGGATCTATTAAAACTATATGAATGACAATGTTGTCGTTTATTCTGCCTTATATAAGGTATAAACGTATACCAGCTATTGATCAGTTTTAACCAATCAGCTATTAATTTTAGTTCATTTGGATACGTATGAATACGTTTTCCGAATTACTTTATTTTTCCTGGCGGAATGTAATAGTATCTTATTTTTTATTTTTTGTATCTCGAAGAATTAGAATATTTTTAATTCTATTGATGTCAATATCTCTTCTACAACTTATAGAGTTTATTTAAAATTTTCTTAAATTTTATTTACTCTATATTTTCTTCCTCCCCCTCTAAGAATTTGGATAATTTCTTAGAAGCAAGTTCCGATCTGCGACAAACTCTATTTCAAATGAATTTTTTCTTTTTTAGTATGACTTTATCCCGTGATAGGATGTTATCATACAAATTTTCAAAATAGTTTTATTTCGAATGATTGAGAACCTAATAAAATATTTTACTAACATTCTATACATCGGTCTTTATTATTTATTAATTTTAATAAACAAATATACACTGATTCTTATTCTTATAAGAAGTTGTTTTACTACATTTCTCTAAAATATTTTACCACAATAAAGTATTGTTTTAAAACCCTAATTTTTAAGAGTTATTCAAATCTTTCTTTCAACCTGCTTTCATTCTTCCTTGACGATACGCAGGACTTTGGAACAAGTACCTTCACCCTGTTTCTGCAGTAAATCTCGAAACAGCAGTATGACAGGTAGTTTACCCCAGCATACTAGTGCAATTGGCATTCACTCATAAAGTGTTTTAAACCTTACCAACCTAGTACGATCCTATAGAGCTCTATCGAAAAGTCGGAACTAATTACAGATCAATCGTTCGAAGGAAATCTTACTCTTTTCATTTCAAAAAGTTTGAAATGTAGCTAAAATAATAGACAGGTGTTTAATGTTTTCATTAACGAGAAATAAAGAAATTTAAACAATTTCCCAGATTTCTTTTAATACACTTTTTTTGGAGATGTAGAGACTTTCATACTCTGCTAGCAAGTTTTCGTAAGTGTTTAAGTTTAGCGATTTACATGGATCTGCATAAAACTTGTTTTTTAGGCAAGTCATGCAAATTATTCACCTTTCGGATTCATAGAGTACCGAACTGACCAATGTAAGACTACTCAGAAACATCGAATTAATCACATTAAAAGCAGAAAATATTAAATCTCCCTAAAGCCGAATAAAAAATCATCGTAACCCGCGCTCACTCACTATTACAACTTGGCTTGATTAGCTCATAAGTTATAATAATTTTAAGGGCGATTTGAGCCGATTAATTAATTATTCCAAAGTTCTACTTTTGGACCGTCAAAATTTGTATTTTCGGGTCCCCTGACTACATTTGATTTTACAGATACAATTCTATATTATTATGAGGATCGTTTCGGATGAAAACATTTTCATTCTCTCTCTAGGCCAGTGGGACAAGGTTCGAATACCTTCACCCCATCTCTGCGGTACATCTCGAGACAGCAGTCTGACAGATATTCAGCACCACATAACTAATTTGAGAATTAATTATGGTCCATTACTCTAGCCATGTTTAAAAGAATTACAGACATATTCCAACACGAACACAAAACTCAAAAGTGATTGAAACTTGTAAGATTAGTAACTTGTAAAAATAAAATCAAATATTTACCTTAACATTTTAACTTATCATCGATCATCGTATCACTCTTTTAATCGGTGATAACAATGTTTTATTCCGTATGGAATTTTTACACAAATAATTTTCATATTAGAATGAATCCAAAAGTATTTGAAATATTATATTTGAACAAATTCCACAGAATTAAATACCATACAAAATCCAATACAGAATGCAAGTTAAAACTTTAAGAAAACGGTATACTAAAATTAGCAGAACGAAATTAGAATAATTTATTCAAATTATTCTATCTCGGTAGAACCTCCACGTGTGACGATCTGACTTTTTCCCAAAGTGCTATTTATACTTTACGATGGGGTCAAGACAGTAAAACTTGTGAAAACACGTGGATTTTCTCTTGCTAAGAAAAACCTCCACTTATCCCAGGGATAAGAACCAGTAAAAAAATACATATAAACACACTTGCAAAACACTGAATTGGAAAGAGTAAAGTAAATAAGCATGAAAACAAGGAATTTTTATCAAAACATAACATTTATTCCGGATCATTGCAAATTACAATGATCCGAGGTCGACTTAACATAAAATCTTATTAATAACAGAGGCAATAAAAATACTTAAAATATATCGAAACTGTAAATTAATCTAATTTGACCAGGAAACTGGCACGAAACTAATAAAAACTTTAACTAAAACATACCGGCTTGATAAACTTATAATAATACAATTTATAGAAATAATATTACGAATCTTCTGTTGTTTCCTGGCGCTATTTGGTTTCTAATCGGAGTAATGCACTATCGAATCCTGCAAATATCGGCGTTCATCGGTCGGATGATCGTCACAAATTAGCGATACCACGTGGTATCGGCTTACACCTGTATTTCGAGCGTTGCGGTGAAAACTCACTCTTTTCTATTCCAATTATTACATTCGCATGAATATAATAATTGTAAGCATTTAAGTAAATGTTCAACTATCGACAAGAAACTAAAAGAAAAGTATAGATTAGCGGGAAGAAGTCGGTTATGGAATTTAAAGGGAATTCCTCGGCCGTCATGATTGAGTCGGGCGCGCCGCATCAAACCGAATGCGTTGTTCTCAAACGGTGCCGAAGCACGTGACAGTTAGCGCCCACTCCTGATACAGGTAGCGGTTGCTGCTTGGTCCGAGCGGACTCGATACAATCAAGTTTTGTCTATAAGACTGGCCTACATGCAAAAAGCACAAGTATATTCTCGGTACATTTACCTTCGGGTTTTTCAGGCCCGGCAACTACGGTCTTTAGGGCATTATACCTACTTTAATTTGGTGTATTTAAAGCAAAAGGTGATAAAAATGACTGAATGGTTACAGGTACAAGTTACACATAGACAATCATATAGATTCAACATTAATTCAGTACAGAAACCCAGAATCAGCTCTTGCAGGAGCTTATATACTATGAAACCATGAGGTTTCTTGAGTTTTCCCCAATCAGGGAGCCAGAATACTGATAAGCAGATTAGCTGATTTGCATATCAGTGAGTCATAATGAGTTGATCCAATCAAATCAACTCCTTGATCAAAGTTACGTGAACCCCATAGAATATCTAAAATATTCAAAAAGCACATGGTAATATTTAGGATTAACTTTATTTATATTCATATTTTAAAGCATTCTTATCCCTAAATAGTCTTAAGTCGCTTAAATAAACATTTCACAACAATATTGATTATTGTTTGAGTACAATAATCACTTTTATCAAAGATTTCTCGTAACTTTTTCTTCAACAATGAACACACCTATTCATAGTATAATTCTCCTATATTTATCAAAATATAGAAAGAATATTTACTTAAATATTTTATCATTCAATAAACATTTTATTTTCATAAAACTTAAATTTTCCTATTTTGAAACTGGCGCTTTTTTAACAAATCGCGCCCTCTGGTGGCAACTTTATAAGTCACTACGGTATTGAACCGTCACATAAGGACACTGGGCGTTTCCAAAACAAGACATAAGGGATTTTATTTCCGAGACGAGAGTGAGGATACCTGTTCTTTAGGTAGACCAGGGTTATAGCTAATGCGGCCCAGAGTGGCTTTGGCAGTCCAGCACCGAGTAACATGGCTCGAATGCTGTTTAAAACCGTGCGGTTCACTTGCTCTGCCACGCCATTCATTTCTGGGCTATAGCTCTTTGTATGCTCACACCAAGTGAGGTTAAGAACTGCTCGAATTCACTAGATGTGAACTCCCCACCTCTGTCTGTGCGGATTGCTTTGATTTTCTTACCGGTTGAACGTTCAATACGCGCGTGAAACTTCTTATAGGTTTCAAATACTTGGTCTTTGGAGCGCAAAGGAAAAATCCAAGTATAGCGGGTAGCATCATCCACTACGCATAATAAATACTTTGCTTCCCCTAGGGATGGGACAGGACAGGACCCCCCATAGGTCCATGTGAAGTAATTCAAGGGGCTCACTAGCTACTAACAGACTTTCAGACTTAAATCCTGCCCTGGTGGATTTAGACAACTCACAATTGTCACAAATGGCATTTGTCACCTTTTGGTGCAACTCAATATCTTTAACATTAACATTGTTCAATAAATAATTTAAACCCTTTGTGTACATGTGTCCAAAACGTTGGTGCCACATGTTCACAGAAACACTGTAATTTTCAGGCTTGCCCAGTGGACTTGGCTCTGTTGCACGAGTTCCAGACTTATTTAAACTAGAATGATTATTCAGTCTGTACTTAACAGGCCCTTGAATACGGTAGAGTCCATCCTCTAATTTACCATACAACGAGCAAACCTTGGAATCAGTTTTATACACTTTCATTAAATTAGGCTGGCTGTGTTCCTCGTACCTTGCTTGGTACCTGGCAGTAATTTCAGAATTTCGACTTAACTGGTATGCACTGGACATCAAAAATACCGCAATAAGGTGAAAACCAAAATGCACCAAATGGTGCTTTGCTGCAGTACGACGTAGGGAATTCTCGCTGAGTTCCAGCCGCATGTGGGACGAGCGGCTTCTGGCTGACGTACGTGAACTTCGATTCGCGCACTACGTCTCGGAATTGGCGACGTGATTTCTCGTGCTTCTTTGGCCGCGTAAAGGCTCTTGGCGGCCGCAGACAAACTGCTTATATGCCAGTGTTGTTATAAAACTTATAATTTCGAGAAAACTCACACTCAAACAGTCCAAACATGTAAAACAACTTGTTTATTGGCAGGAGCAATTCACAGGCGCCATCAAGGCTAAACCTGGACAGGAAGGAGAAGGCCCGGGACAAATTGTAGTCTCGGGCTGAATAAAAGCATTAAGTCATTGCTAAAAATAGCCACTCATCACCTAGGTGATGGAAATGCTTTGTAAAATAGAGAACTGATGTCATACATATAAATCACTTGATGTTTCGAACAAAAAGAGCCATGGAGGTCGTTTCGAACAAAAAGAGCCATGGAGGTCTTTTTGTGCGAAACAATTGTCAAAACATGCTTGTAGACATGTTTTGGATTTTCTCCAAGAAGGAGAAAATCTATTTTCATCATTATTAAGGTTAACTGTTAAATTTCGGCTTGATTTGAGATGGTTTTGTTGAAATAAAGGAAAAAAGATATTTGTATGTCATATTCAGTGAATTTTCTGTTTGCTTGTTTGTTTTTTGTAAAGTCAAGGCAAAGAAAAAGGATTTGCTGAGACTTTTTTCGATATTTGATTTTTTGAATTACTAAAATTTCGTTTTTATGTTTTATTATTTTTTTTTCCCTCTTTGTAAAATTCTGATATTGGAAAAAAGAGAAAAGAGAAATTTTCGAATGAGAGAATAAAAGGTTGTCTTAATGTTGATTTGTTTGTCTCGTGTCTTTTGTCTTATAATAGAAGAAATTAGATTTCGGTACTCGAAGGTCTCAGTCGCGAAATACTTTGACATGATTTTTGCGACGCCTTGATTTCGGTTTCCGTTGCGTCTTCCAGAACAGGAAGAGGAGATGGGCGTTGCCACGACACGATGAGATCCTTCTATGGAAATTGAAATGTGGAAACTTTGTAGTTTTTACATTGCAGGAGAGTAAGAACTTTTGGGTCCTTTAACAGCTTTGGACTTTCCATTATGCTGTTCGAGCCGGGGATACTCGTGGATGACTGTTGATACCGGGTCAACAGTCCCCTTCGATGTTGATGCCGGGAGAAGCCAGATAATGGTGGGGGAATGTGATGTTCGGTATCCAAACCATTGGTGAGTCCGTCCATCACGAGTTTAGATGTTAGGTGTTTGTGAGTTTTTTTAGAGATCCTAAAAAGACAGAAGAAGTTCACAAAGTGCTCAGTCCTCAATAGGGAGTAGCTGAGAACAAGTTTCAACTTAGGAAATGCTTAGCTGAATACAGTTGGTATTTTCCCTTGGCGTCTCGGTTGACTCAATGCGCAGGGTCAGGACGTCGAGGAGTGGCTATGACCCATCATTGATGGGAAATAGTGTTGTTATTCGAATGGGGAGGTATTTGGGTAACATGTCATACTTGAAGAGTCCTTGCCTGCTCGAATTTTGGGTGTTTATGACGGAGAGGCGAACTCCGACGACAGTTAGGTGTATTGAACTTTCAGTCGGATCGGAGTTCTCGCTCGCCGAGTTGTTACAGATCTAGGCATTTAGGTGTTTAGAACGGAGAGGCGAACTCTGACGACAGTTAGGTGTATTGAACTTTCAGTCGGTTCAGAGTTCTCGCTCGCCGAGTTGTTACTGTCTTAGGCATTTAATTTTAGACAGGAGTAAATTTGCGATTTGGTTTAAACATAGTTTATTTCGAATTTCGACGCAATTTCAAAAAACGATAAAAAAGAAACATTTGCTTCTCATAAAGTACTCGGTTTTTTTTTGATTAAAAGAAAAAAAAGGGGAAACAGGAAACTTGAAT
>JH431879.1:22637-41611 GCA_000239455.1 Strigamia maritima | reverse complement strand
TATATNTNTNTNTNTNTNTNTNTNTNTNTNTTTTTTTTTTTTTTTTTTTTATTTTTTTTATTTATTAAATAAAAAAAAAAAAAAAAAGACCCATGTAATCTCAATATGATAACATAACAATGTCTTGTAGATGTACTTATGAAACTACCCGTAAAAGACAATATTTGTAGTGTCACAAAAAAATGGCTTTACTATGAAATTCGCTTTGAAACGATGGAGTTAATTGAGCTGTGATTTTAAGGAAATGTTGTTCGATATTTAAACAATATATATCGATTCTCATCAGGCTTTGTGCGTAATTAGTATTTTCTTATCACTGTTGTAATTTTTTCAAAACAAAGAAAAAGAAAAAGATATTTAGTTTAATGCTCTATCGATTGAAATTCTACGTTTTTTGAATTGTTAAATTGAAAAAAAGAAAAAATAAAAAAAAAAATTAAGATCTAGTTTGTAACATTCTAGCAATCATGTTTGCTGATATTGTATAAAGTCAAGTCCACTCTTATTATTATTATTCGTCTATCGTTGATTGAAATTCTTGTATATTCACTCTAGATCTTAGTAAAACATTGAAAAATCTCGATACAACAATTTAATTCTTATTCTTTTTATATATATATATATATGAGAGCTCAATTTAATTTTTTTTTTATTATTAATTTAAAAAAAAAATTATTGTTGATTATTATTATTAATTAATTAATTAATATTGATTGATGATGATGATAACCAAGTGGTTTGTGTGTTTATTTTGTCCCAAGTTTTATTACATTTGATTTATTTCATGTGCTGTGCACAGTTAGTTGTTGTCTTATCTGGCTTCATTTTTATTTTTCTCGGTTAGGATTAGTTATTGTAAAATACTTGGGACTGTTTGTAGATATGTGAAATCCCCCAATGCTTCTTAAGAATAAAAATTTGAATAAAAGTTAATTTTTGTGTTATTCACTAAAAAATAGCTTTTTTTTATTTATTTTTTTTTCAGGTGCAAAAATGTGGTTATGTCAAAATATGCAAAAACCATCATTTTATTTGCATGAAAAGTATTTTTGGTTCTTGGATGCATTATTATGCTAATTCTTCTCTATTATTTACTAAAAATGTGATTATTATGGCAAAATATGCAAAAACCATCACTTTATTTGCATGAAAAGTATTTTTTTGGTTCTTGAATGCAAAAAGTGTTATTAGGCTAATTATTCTCTTATTATTCACAAAATGTGGTTATTAGGCCAAAATAATGACTTTTTGCATTCAAGAACCAAAAAAAAATAGTTTTCATGCAAATAGAATGATGGTTTTGCTCATACTTTGCTAATTCTTCTCTATTATTCACTAATAATGTGATTATTATGCCAAAAAATGCAAAACCATCACTTTTGCATAAAAAGTATTTTTTTTTAGTTCTTGTGGAATTAAAGGATTGAAATATATATATATACACACACAAGCATCTATTTATTTCTTCCTTATTTATCACACTAGAGTGAGTCATGATTTATAACTTTGCTTTTGCTTGTGAGTCAATTATTATGCAATTCAGATGATCTTTGATCGTCTTGTCTGGAAGCCAAATAAGTTTGTCTAAAAATAAATGGCTTAGAGATTAAAATAAGGTTGAGGAAGAGGAAGGAAGAGAATTTACCTAAATTGTCTGCTATACTATAAAATGCTGGATTCATTATCAAAGTCCCACTAAAAATATAACAAAAATAATTAGATTTTTTTCATTTGAAACTATGGAAATTTTTTTCATTTTTTCAATTGAAAATTTTCATTTTTTCAAATGAAAATTTTTATTTTTTCATTTTTCCAATTGGAAATTTTCATTTTTTTTCATTTTTCCAATTGGAAATTTTCATTTTTTTTTCATTTTTTCAATTGAAAATTTCCATTTCTCCATTGAAAATTTTCATTTTTCCCATTTTGAAAATTTTTACTTCAAATTTCCCTCATCCCTTACTTGTCCTTCTCCAAAATCTTCATTTGAACAAACGCCATAACAGCATTATTCAACGTATCCAGCGAAAGAGAAACGAAACTAGTCACACACTCCTTGAGCAACAACTCCTCAATACACGCTTGAGCATACTGCACGATAAGTCGTACAGTAAGCGTCAATCCAACCGAAACAATATGCAAAATCACATTATAAACGACCTAAAAAAAACAAAAAAACACAAAAAACAAAACATAAAACATTCAACCACAACTAAAAAACACAAAAAACGCACTTTATAAGCGACTAAAAATGGATCCATCACACAAATGAGGTATTTAAATAAATATTCATTTCCTCGAGATGCTTCGACCCATTCATTATTACAGGAAACCACAGCATTCATCGATTCCAAGTGTAAAAGGGTCTGTTTAAATGCCTGTAAAACAAAAAAAAACGAAAAAAAAATGTTGGAAAAAATGAAACAAAACCGTAAAAAAACGTATCTAAACTCTATTTAACAAAACGAAACTGAAAAGTGAACTTTTTTTGCATTGTACCGAAAGTATGATCCTCTAGTCGAGCCAAGTCGAAAAAATCATTGTTTCAAAGCCAAAAAATATGCGCAACAATACAAAAACCCAAATGTAAAGAATTTTTTAAAATATTTTACCAGCGTTTTCGTTCCTTAACAATGGCACGCACATTTTTGGACTACGAAGCGATGATTTTTCGACTCGCCTGGACTAGAGTATTAAAATAAGATACCACAATATATACTTACGGTACAATGCGAGTTTCGTGCACGAATTGTCAGATAGAGTTTAAGTCAAACAAAACGAAATAAAAGCGTCAAATCTTACAAAATCGCTTTCTCCAGGCTCGAAAATGAAATCGTGACTCAATAACCCCTCGAGAAACGTATAATAATCATATAACACACCTGGAATAACAAAAACAACGTGCATGAAAGCCAAGGTTATTAAAAAAATCTAAACCCACATGCGTTTTAACCGCTGTGGATTTTCATTTTCAATAAGTGCATTCAGGAACTAAAACTCGTCAAAAACGAGTTTTGCGTGTGGTTAGTTTTGTGTGTTTTGTGTATAATTCTGAGTGTGAAAATCTGAAGCACACTTTACCTAAGTTTTAGGTAAGTTTTAGCTACGTTTTAGCTTTGTCTTAGCTTCTGTCACACGACTTGAAGCACCCATGTAGCACCAGGGCGGCGGCCAGCGGCCGAAGCCGTCGATTCAACGGCGTTCACTGCCGCTATTGCCGCTATTGCCGCCATGGCGGTGACCGCCATCGAATCGACGACGTTCACCGCCACTATTGCGCCGTGGCGGTGTAATAGCGGTGACCGCCGTCGATTCGACGGCATTTATCGCTGCTACGCAGCTGCATGAAACAGGCGGCGGATCAGCGGAGCTAGACGACGTCGAATCGACAGCATCTATCGCCGCTGACCCGCCGCCTGTTTCGTGCAGCTGCCGAGCAGCGATGGATGCCGTCGGGTCGATGGCGGTCACTGCCACTGACCCGACGTCTATTTTCAGCAGCTGTCAAACAGCAGTGGACGACGTCGAATCGACGGCATCTATCGCCGTTGTCCCGCCGCATGTTTTATGCAGCTGCGCAGCAGCGATAGGCGCTGTCGGATAGACAGCTTCTATCGCTGCTTGTTTTATGCAGCTGCGTAGCTTAGAGGTATAACGTCAGATTATAGAAGAAATTTCTTAAACTTAAGTTGTAGAAAAGTCAGCCATTTTGATCCGAGTTGTGCAAAACCGGATCAAGTGTGAACGCAAGACTTTCTGAAAGTGGGTGGGTGGGTGGACTTTGTACAAAAGTGGTTTAAGTGTGAACATGACTTTAAACTTAAACATTTCCGGAAATGACGACACATTTTAGGAAACGAAACGAGGGAAACGCGATAAAGTTTTAGTTTCCGAATGCACCTATCGAGAAATTAAAGGATTTGCTCACTTTTTTCACACGCGTAATTAAATTGAATTAGAACTACCGCGATGATCGCGGGTCTGACCACTAAATGTAATAATTGATTGCTATAATGCGATAGTAACATCATAGGTACCGCATCGCAAACGGTTTGTTGTTGCAGTTTATGTCCTTTCAAATTGGATTTGAAAACACTTTGGTTTACCGGCACCTGGAAAGAACAATTTTCGTTTAATTTGTCTGATTGGATTCACAGTGGGAGGTGAGCGAGGGTGTGGTTGGTTTATATGGTTGAGGAGGCATAAATAATAATAAAAATTTTTGATTTTTAAACCAAAATTAACGTTTATGTACTTTTACTAGGCAAAAAAAATGTCTTTACATGCCTAAAAGAATGCATAACAATTATGGTTTCAATTTTAGATACATTTTTACACATTCAAAAGTGTGTTTATGGATGTAAATTTAGATTTTTAACCTAAAAAATCTAGAAAAGTAGAAAATGCCATTTTACAGTTTTCCAACTAGAAAATGCAGTTTTCCAACTAGAAAATGCAGTTTTCCAACTAGAAAATGCAGTTTTCCAACTAGAAAATGCAGTTTTCCAACTAGAAAATGCAGTTTTCCAACTAGAAAATGCAGTTTTCCAACTAGAAAATGCAGTTTTCCAACTAGAAAATGCAGTTAGTTCGCCAACTAGAAAATGCTTTTTTCCAAGTAGAAAATGCAGTTTTCAAACTACAAAATGTAGTTTTCCAACTAAAAAATGCAGTTTTCCATCTAGAAAAAACAGTTCCCAACTAAAAAAATCCATTTTTAACTAAAAATTACACATAAATGACTAGAAAACGTATAAAATGCCTTTTTTTTTTCTATTCATTTTCCACGTAATTTTTAATTTCTTAGCCACAAAAACACCCTTGTTTCGTCTCTAAATACATTAAAACCAAATTATACCGTAACCGGATGAATAAATAATTGAGATGATTCTAAATCGGGTTTAACTTCTACTATCGAACCATGTACAGAAACACAATTTCGAAGCACATGTTCGCTCGTTTCACCATCTGGAATTTAATCAAAAATAAATAAATGAATAAAAATCAACGAATTTAAATAACAGCTGAATAAAATAAATAAAATATAATCAAATTACCTTTCCAGCAAATGGATCCACCCAACTGACTAATCAGATCTTTGAGCCAAGATAATCTTTCCGAAAATTCGTTCAAAGAAATACATCGTTTTCCCACTTGCAAATACGTCAACAAAAGCGACGCAATTAAAACGAACGGCGAAATCACGCTATGAGCTTGATGTTGCCGTACAATGTGGTAAGCCAAGTCTTTACAGAAGTTTTGTTCGTCTTGAGTTAATGAAAATAATAATCTGAAACGAAAATTGTCAAAAAGAAATGAAACATGATATTTGCATTCGAGAATTATCAATTTTTCAATCTCTTGTTGAAATTTATCGAAATTTTTCAACCTTTGGCTGAAATTTATCGAAATTTATCGAAATTTTCCCATATTTTGCTGAAATTTATCGAAATTTGTCAATCTTTTGTTGAAATTTCGATGAATTTCAGAAAAAGTGAAAAACTTCAGAAATGAATAATTTCAGAAAAAAATGAAAAATTTCAGAAAAAAATGAATAATTTCAGGAAAAAAATGAATAATTTCAAGAAAATGAAAAATCTCTGAAAAAAATGAAAAATTCAAAAAAAAATGAAAAATATTAGAAAAAAATATTAGAAAAAAATGAAAATTTCAGAAAAAAATGAAAAATTTCAGAAAAAAATGAAAAATCTCACAAAAAAAAATAAAAAAATTCGATAAATTTCAAGTTTCAAATTAACCAGTTTAACCACTAGTTACCCCACCCAAACACCACAAGAACCTCCACTTTTATTCATTTCAAAATGATACTTACTTAGGACCCGGATGATGAATTCTTTTATACATTTTCAATTTACAGAACTCACTCAAGGCGATTGGTTCAGCGACATTAAAATGAATCTTTCCGAAATTTTGGTTTAAAATCTGTCTAACTTTGAATAATCCCTAAAAAAAAAAAATTTTTTTATTAAAAATATCGATACATAAATAGAACCCGGACAAATGCAAATATTTTCACCAAATTTCACCAAAAAAGCATAGATGCATATTTCCAATTCATAATTGTACTTTTTCCGCATTCATTTTATCAAATTTTGTGATGGAATTTTATCAGATTTGACACTTTTCTAACAGCAAACTTGGATAACTTTTGAGAATTCATCAAATTAACAATTCGGTGATAAAAATTCACCAATTTCAAAAATTTTTTTCTACGAAATTAAACCAAATTAAAAAAAATTTGCACAAAATTTTACCAAATTCAAAAATTTTTGAATAAATTTTCACCAAATTCAACAATTTTTACTTTTCATCTTACAAATATTTTGCAATTTTTTTAGTGCATAAAGTTGAAATTTTCTAAACCCTCTTCAACAATTCATGCACGAAACTAAGAAGTGAACTTTTTTGCATTGTACCAAAAATATATATTGTGGTATCTTATTTTAATCCTCTAGTCGAGCCGAGTCGAAAAATCATCGTTTCGTAGCCAAAAAATGTACGCAACAATACAAAAACCCAAATGTAAATAATTTTTTAAAATATTCTACGAGCATTTTCGTTCGTTAACAATGGCACGCACATTTTTGGACTACAAAGCGATGATTTTTCAACTCGGCTCAACTAGAGGATTAAAATAAGATACCACAATATATATTTTCAGTACAATGCATAGGCCATTAACCAATGGAAGTTTCGTGCACGAATTGTTAAATAGAGTTTAGTGCATATTTTATGCGCATAAAACAAATTTTATTTTATTTTTTTGCATAAATATCCAGAATCTATTGGTATATAATTGTAGAATTTTGAACCTTCGTTGATTCCGGGGGTTTGGGAACCCCTAACATTTCGAAAGCGTAAAGCGATTCCTCGAGAGTTCGTTCGTAGCTTATGGTAATTGGAACTACAACGACATCTAGTAATTGGGTTTTGAAAAACGGTTCCGCGATCGTCGATAAAAATCCTAATTTGTATAAAAAATATGAAAATATAAAAATAAATTAAAAATTTCGAGTTTTTTCGAAATAAAATTTAAATTTTTAACCGAATTTTGGCACTAGGGATTTGCCACTGCGACTTCGGGTTCCTTCGATAAAAAATTCGACTGGGGGGACCCCGTTGCGTAGGTGTACTTGAACATATTCGGAAAAAATGTTCCAGTATAATTTGTCGTTTACGAATGAGCGACGAATGAAAAATGAACCGCAGTTGCGTAGAAGGGAATTCATTCCGCCCATTCCCATGAAATCTGGAATAGAGATTGAAAGGATTTAGAAAATTTGAAGAGGGAATTTGGAGATTTTTTAATTTTTTAGTGGCGTGACTAGGATCAGACAATTCCTGCAATTCGAAGTATCAAAATAGGAAGTTTTTATGATGTTTTTGATTTTTTTGTTGAAATTTATCAAGACTTGCTAAAATATTTTAAATTTTTCATTTTTTTGTTGAAATTTATGGAAATTTTTCAATTTTTTGTTGAAATTTATGGAAATTTTTCAATTTTTTGTTGAATTTTATGGAAATTTTTCAATTTTTTGTTGAAATTTATGGAAATTTTTTCATTTTTTGTTGAAATTTATGGGAATTTTTTCATTTTTTGTTGAAATTTATCGAATTTTTTTCTTTTTTTGTTGAAATTTATCGAAATTTTTCAATTTTGTGTTGAAATTTATCGAATTTAACAAAATTTTTCAATTTTTTGTTGAAATTTATGGAAATTTTTCAATTTTTTGTTGAAATTTATGGAAATTTTTCAATTTTTTGTTGAAATTTATGGAAATTTTCAATTTTTGTTGAAATTTATGGAAATTTTTCAATTTTTTGTTGAAATTTATGGAAATTTTTCAATTTTTGGTTGAAATTTATGGATATTTTTCAATTTTTTGTTGAAATTTATGGGAATTTTTTCATTTTTTGTTGAAATTTATCGAATTTTTTTCTTTTTTTATTGAAATTTATCGAAATTTTTCAATTTTGTGTTGAAATTTATCGAATTTAACAAAATTTTTCAATTTTTTGTTAAATTTTATCGAAATTTTTCACTTTTTTATTGAAATTTATCGAAATTTTTCACTTTATTGAAATTTATCAAATTCTTTTTCAAAAACAACCAAAATTTATCAAAATCTTTTTCGAAAACCACCGAAATTTATCAAATCCTCTTTCAAAACTCATCAAATAAAAACTTGCAGGAACTCCATAACCACTAGTTACCACCCAAACAACACAACAACAAAATACACTACAATTAACCTAATCCCGTTGCAACAACGGGCATGGGAAGTCCATACAAAAAGCACACATATGACAACAAGATGAAATCCACATAACTCCGATGCGTGGGCATATACACAACAGGATGTTCTTCAACAGCTGCACGCAACTGCATAAAAACGACAAAAATTACAAAAAAAAACAAGAAAAACCAATAAAAAAAACAAGAAAAACCAAATTCATCACAATAATACATCACCTTTTCAATCCCCTGTCTATTCACATTAATATTACTATAAAGCTGTCTCATCAATTTCGACAAAATGTAACCAAAACTCCTTAACGTCCCCATGCCAATGTGCGCCGCCATTTCCTCAACGATCAATCTCGCTCGTTCCTCAACCGTTTTCACATCTTCATCGTTCTCCCGCGCTACCTGCCAATTAAATAAAATTTAATCAATTAAAAACAGTCTTCAAAAATTGATTTCATACTTGGGAAATGACATATTGTGTTTTTTCGCAGTTTAAAACGTGTTTTTTGATCTGTTCCGGCGATTCCGTCGTTCGATATTTGTAAACGGTCGGAGAATAATGTTTGAGGAAGTAACAAAAATCATCGCAGTTTTGTCTTCTTTCGATTAGATCTTCTATTCCGTATTTAATTGGCGATGATGTGTATCTAAAAATGAGAAAATAACGGTTTTTTTTTCGTTTTTTTTAAGGTTTAAGATTTGGATTTTTGTTCGTTGTTGTTTTTCTTTTTTTTACTCACGTTAAGGACGCCATTTTTGTTTGGGTTTTTTTCTTCTTTTCTCGGTTTGATTTTCTTTTGGTTTAAGAAATGGTCTGATACTGGTACATTATATGTGCCACATGGCTTACAACCCGGTAACGCGCCTTCATTTTTCCTTGTTTTTGCTTTCATGATGTCATAATGTGAGGTTGGATTTTCATTGGTCGGGATGAGAAACACCTGATCTTTTTTTTAATCAAAATTCTTTTCAAATCAAATAAAAATTAAATTCATCAAATTTAAAATTCAGATTAGATATTTTAAATCATTATATAAAAAGAATTAATGTTTTTTGGTTTTTACAAATTTTCAATTTGAGCGCATGCGCAATACTAAACAAAGTGATGACTATCAAAAACAACTGGAAAGAAAAAAAAAATCTATAAACAACAATAGCAATAATAAAAATTTTATTTACATTAAAAAAAATAAGAAAAATAAAAATAATAAAAGCTGTAACCAACCAAAACTATTTGCCCTGAAGCCATACAAAAGACTATTATGGCCGATCCATGGCCAACCATCACAAAGCAAGTTTGCACACTGCTTGCCTGATTTAATTTACTTTAAGTGAAATGTAATGTGAAATTTTCAGGTAAAGTTGAATGAACTTTAGTGAAGAAATGGATACAGGCCAGAGAACACGTCAGGGTCAAAGCATTGGTTTGCTAAGGATGATACCTTTGTTGTCTTTTCATTATTACTCACTTAGCACAGACATAACAAGTGACAATGGGCCAAGTAAGTTTTTAATATTTATTTGCTGACATAAGACAATTTTTTTTCCTGATAACTTTAGTATTGTGAATCAGATAATTGGTCATTTGAAATATTTTTAAAGGTATAATGACTAAAAATGAACTCTTGACCTTTTTAAGTGGGTCCTCAGGTATAGGTTTCTATTTTTATATATTGCCACAAGAGGGCTCACAGTTATAATATTTCATTGTGATTGGTGGTATCTTGGAAATTTCCACTGACTATAATTTGTAAACCACTTGCATTTTTCTTTAATTTCCTGTTTGTCCTAGATAAAGTGGTACTTTACATAGGTATTAGGCAGTTTGCGATTTCTTGTACCAGACCGAAAACAAGATTTAAAGAAACGAAATTTTCCAAAAATAATTTTGTTTTTTTAAATCTCGTTAATAAAATGTCGTATTGGTGTTTTGCGATTTGTCACGAAACGTATTACATACGACGCTTAAATCGGCGGTACCGTAGCAATTTTTAGCAGAACTAGACACTTTATCACAAATTAAGGCTAAGTATTGGGCTCGTGGTTTGTGCAAGGTGTTTGACTGATTAAAAAACTAACCCGAGATGATGTAATCGACACAACTTTGCCAAAATTGCTGCCGAAGCGGAGGGAAAATTTCAGCGGGGAGAATTTCACGACAATTGTTGTGATTCTAAGCAGTGCGCAAGCGCAAATCGAGTCGTATATGCGACAATTTGAAACGAGATTTTTGGAAAATCTCGATCGAGACCTTTCAAACGAGAATACATGTTTTTTCATTCTTGTAATGCCAAAATCTCTAATAAATCTAGTACGAGAAATCGCAAACTGTCTATTGTGCTATGTCTCCACTAGGACAAATGTTCCAGGGAAAATAAAGTTCTGGAAATTGTTTTCTAGAAAAATGTTGGCTCTATTACTTAATTTTCTAGAAAATAATTTTTTCCATCTAATCCTCAAAGCCCCATCCTATGGCACAATTGTGACAAGCTGCAGTTGTGAATACAAAATGTTTTATTAAAAATTTTTTTTTAAATTTTTTTTTAAAATTTGAAATTTACAGTAGTAGCTGTTAAGAATATGAATTTACATTTTCTGATTTAATTTGATAAAAAAACATACATAACATAAAAAAGTTATTGTTAAGAGAAAAAATTGTCCCCTTAAATTCCCAGCTTAAGTTTTTTTGTTGTTTTCACTGCAAATTTTACTTTAGCAAGAGCACTTCGAGAATATTGCGCACGGCATGCCGGAAAAAGCGAGTTTGACCAGATTTTGCAAATTTGACTTCTGGTCATTGTTATGGCATGCCATAAAAATCGAATTGCTGCTGTAAAACTTAATACTCACTTTATCCGGCACCCTGGTCGGATTTACTATTATCCGGCATGCCGTTCTTTCCGACGGAATACGGTATACATAAACTAAATAAACATACAAAGCGGACGACAAAACATACATCAAATACTAGTAGCATTTATTGGTTATAAATAAATTAATGTGGAACTAATTGCAATTAAAATAACAAAGTGGCTATTTGCACACATGGACAAAAATCAATTGGACGGTCATCAAACAAACCTATGCCGCCTAAACTGCTTCGTTTACGGCATAAAAACACCTAGATCTTTTTTGTGAATGCCTTTAACATTAATACCCTTATTGCTCAAACATGATGAAACAACTCTTGGCACTTTGAACAATTAATTGATACTTTGCAAGTAATTTTCTTTCGACATATACAAAAAACACGGATCATAAACACCATTTTTTGAAGGACGAAATTTTCTAGCACGGAAACATAGTGAATTTCTCCTTATGCTTAATAAAACTCTGCTTTAAATGTTCTCTAGGCTGCTTTCGATCGAAATTATATTCATATGGATTTTTCATTTCGCAAGACAGCAAAGCATTTGCAATAGCAAATACACCACAAATACACCACAATGCACATTGTGTGTGAATTTGGACTTTTTTTTAATCGAATTATCTGGCATGCCGGACAATTCGAATTTTCCGGCAATCTGGCATGCCGTTCTTTCTGAGAGAATACGGTAGAAAATATAAGTAACTCTATTCAACAATTCGTGCATGAAACCGAGAAGTGAAATTTTGGCCTTGTACTGAAAGTATTGTGGTATCCTATTTTAATCCTCTAGTTGAGCTGAGTTGAAAAATCATTTGCTTTGTAGTCCAAAAGATGCTTGCAAGTTGCTTTATCACATCAATCCAAGGAAAGTGCAAGCGTCATCCTTTTTTATTTTAAAAATCAGAACATCATTTTTGGACTACAAAGCAATGACTTTTCGACTCAGGTCAACTGGTGGATTAAAATAAGGTACCACAATATCTTTCGGTACAATGCGAAAAAGTTCACTTTTCAGTTTCATGCACGAATTGTTGGATAGAGTTTGCAGAGACGGCAATCAAGACTAAACTCCGTTTCCAAAACATTGCAAGAAACTCCCATTGGCTAGAGCCTTTTCCCAGCAATTTTTTAATGCACTTAAAAAAATAATTCGAAAAATGACCATAAAAGGGCATAAACGAACATAAAAATGACCATATATGGTAGTTTTTGGTGGTTTTTTGTATTACTGTGCAAGCAAACGGGCTCCAACCAATGGGAGTTTCTCGCAATGTTTTGGAAACGTAGTAGTTTTCAAAACAGTTGTGTGTTTTGAGTAGATAATCTAAGAGAAACTAACCTAACCTAACCCAACTGTCAAGAGGAACTTTTCAGTGCATCCCTAGACGTGCACCTGACTATAACCCATCTTAGATATAACAATTAATAACTAGTAATCAACATGTTTTGGTTTTTTTTCAATAGGGGCTATACTTTAAAAAATGAAAAGAAAACTGCAGTTATGTTTACGTTGCAGCAAAGTGGTACTTCTCGGACTTATGACATCACTTCTAACCATTTTAATACTCTTCAGTATATCAACCAACTGGTATGAACAAAACAATAACTTCAAACAACCATTTCATCCTGTTGAAATCCAGAAGAGACTTCTTCCAAGAACACTTAAATTCAAACATTCATCTGCTACTGAAAACAATTTCTCGTTATGGACAGTCATACCGAACAATGTTGTAGTCCATCTGGGAACTCATCCCAACCCACACAACTACAGTTACATCTTGAACAACTCAGCAGTATGTGAATCGTATGACCCAACCAGGATCCGGATCCTGATTTTCATTGAATCACACGCCGACAACCACCATCGACGCCAACAGATCCGAAACACGTGGGGTGTGCGCATGCTACAAACCGCGCTTAATTTTCGGATTATCTTCCTGCTTGGACAATCAACAAGAAACCACACGGAAGAACTAATCGAACAAGAGTATTTCCTATATGGGGATATCCTACAAGAAGACTTTCCAGAAACCTTCAATAATCTAGGATTGAAATCAGTTATGGGTTTAAAGTGGTCGTCGAAGTATTGCCGCCATGCTGACTATGTCATGAAAACCGACGACGACATCTTTGTTCATGTACCAAATCTTATTAAAGTGTTATCGGTGCAGGATCGAAAGTCCATTCTCATATGCCACAGAAATCGTGTCCGGAAGATTATTCGGAAGAATTCCCCGTTCGGCAAATACGAAGTTCGAACGAAGGATCTGCCTGGAATTTATTTCCCAGAATACTGTGCAGGCTTTGGTTATGTCATGTCTTTGGACACAGTTGACAAGTTTTACGAGGCATCTTTAAGAACACCATATTTTTTTATTGAGGATGTGTTTATTACTGGATTTTGCAGATATAAGGCAAACATACAATTGATGGATCATTCTGCTATTACTCTAAGTCCACGTTTAACACCGACACAAACTAGTTGTGCATTTGCAGACGGACGAATTACTTCTCATGAATTGCTGGACAATGGATTAGCTATGCTTTGGGAGCAGTTAAATACTCAAGGATTCTTTTGTCCACAACCAATTATTAGATAATTTTCAAATTATAACCAAAAACATATTAGGTGCATTCAATTCCAAAGTGATTATAAAAGCAGAATTAAATCTGATTGTAGCATTGAACGTGTTATTAAGTTTCAGTCTGCGCATGCGCAGTTGCAAACTTAAATATTCTAGGGTCAAGTTGATCGGAACTAGTACTTAATCCAAAATACATGTCCGGATTGTTGTACGTTTTCTTCTTTCAGTTGACATTTTAAGCAGCTATAAAATAGTGATATACATTAAAGAGTGTTGTGATGTAGTAAAAAATATATAAAAAAGCCCTGAAATCTCTTAATAAAGTCGATCAAGTGCCACCTCGAATCCAAAATGGCTGCCAAGAATTCTGCCATAAACAAGATTTCAGCAGCATAAACCACCCTCAACGTGGTTTATGAGTAAAGTGATTGTTGGAAAATGATGTAAAAAACGTCATTTCTGCCTAGCGAGAATCAAAAGAATCAAGATAAACAGTTTATCACTTTGGAATTGAATGCACCTACTGTATTACTTCGCAATGGTCGACATGTCGGATAAAGTGAGGTAGAGCAGATTTGAGTTGCTGCTCACGTCTCACTCTTTCCAACAAGTGACAATCATTTGGGGTTTTCCTTTGTAATTTTTTGACACTGTCGGAAAATTCGGAATATCCGATCATACCCTGCTCGACCTCACTTTGTCCTACACTGTCAGCCATTGCGGGATAATACGGTTCTGCATTTGAGTTACTTATAAGTTTTAATTGTACATACAGTCAAAGCTCTGTAGACCGGACAAACTCAGGCCTGCCAAAGACTGTCCGGTCCAGAGGGCGACCAGGCAAAATGTCTGGTCTGCAATCGGTAATTAGTGTTCTGAAGTCTGTATGTAGACCAGTGACTACTAATCTGTGGTAGGCCCATGGGAGGGGGTAGATGTGCCAATACAATGTATTGTATTGCATATGGGTGTCACCAAAACTTTTAATACTGATTTTTTAGTAGGGATATAGTTTTAGATTTTTTCAAGGGGTACAAATTTCAAAAAGGATGAGAATCGCTGCTGTATACCAAACATCGACATCTTGTGTATGGGACAAATATATACTAATTATTATTAAGAGAATAAAATCTCTAATGGGTTAGTTCACATTGGTGTTCACACTACTTCGTAACATGATGTAAGATGGCTGCATAATACATTGTGGGCATAAAATCACAGACGTAAACTTAAGTTCCTACTTCAAAATTGATTTTAAAGTAGTAAGTAACGTAACTTATGAAATTACGGCAATCAATGAACAGATTCTCGCATAAAAACGAAATGGAATTAGAAATTACGTGATTGGTCGGTTTACATTTACTGTCTATAAAAACATACATTACTTTCCTGAAGTTACGTTATGTTATGTTAAATGTGAACTACCGTAAATCCTCCAATTACCGCCCATATCCAATTACCGCCCAGTCTCTATTTACTGTCCTGGGGGGAATGCAAATGGGCAATAGCCGCCCCTCTCCAATTCCCGCCCACCTCCCTGGAGATGCCAAGATCAAAGGTGTTGGGTATAGTGTCTGTCTGGACAGTGCCTTGAGGCAAGTGCCCACAACTTGACCATGCTGACCATGGAGCAAGAAAGACATCCAAAACAAGATTTTTTAAAATTAAATGTTGATTTTTTTTTTGAACAATGGAATAAAATTTTGAATTCTGATTTTTTTATATTTTTGTACCTATTTTTTTACTGAGAGAAATTAATGTATGAATAGCCGCCCCTCTCTAATTCCCGCCCATTCCTTCTGTGGCTAATTTATTGGAGGATTTACGGTAACCATAAAAGGTGTCTATAGAAGATAATTATAGTTTGCCAGGATCTTGAAAAAGTGCCCTGTATCCAGTCAACAAGAGACGTGTCATTTCAGTCCAGGTCTCAAGTTTCGTGTCTGGTTTACAGTGTGTCTGGTATACAAAGTGATGACTGTAAATAATTTATAATTGTATGTGTTTTATTGATATTAGACAGTTTGCGATTTCTCGTACGAGATTTATTTCATTACGAAAATGCCGAAATAACGAGACATTGTTAAATATCTCGTCACATTTATTCTCGTTTGAAAGGTCTCGATCAAGGTTTCAAATTGTCGCGTATACAACTTGACTTGTCCATGTGCACTGCATACAATCAGAACAATTGTCGTGAAATTCTGCCGCCATTTTCCCTTCGCTTCGGATCCAATTTTGGCAAAGTTGTGTCGATTACATTATCTCAGATAAGTTCTTTAATCAGTCAAACACCTTGCACAAATCACAAGCCCAATACTTAGGCTTAATTTGTGATAAGATGTCTATAGTTCTGCTAAAAATTGCTGCCGCCGATTTAAGTATCGTATGTAATACGTTTTGTGACAAATCGCAAACAACAATATACGACATTTTATTAACGAGATTTAAAAAAACAAAATTTTTTTGATAATTTCGTTTTTTTTTAAATCTCGTTTTTAGTCTCGGACGAGAAATTGCAAACTGTCTATTGATGAATGTTAGAAATAAATTATTTCTTTCAGCATAATTTCTAAACATTTTGATAATAAATAAAATAAATACTGAAATAGAATACAGTTGTTATTTTGTATTTTACTTGTGTCATTCTGTTATCACATAAGTTATCTTGCCATAGACCTATATAAGGACGTGACATCACACAATTGCACTTATGACGTCACATTCAATCATTTTAATCTTCACCTGAAACTCAAATACTGCAACTGGAATATTTTTTATCTATAAAAGTAAATCCCTAACATTCGGCGACCGAAACTCATCCAACTGTATCGCAACGATTGACGCGCATGCGTTATCAAATTACTCGTGACTCCTCGATAACACTCGATCTCGCTTTATATTTTTCTCAGGAAGGAACGTGAGTCATTTAACGGTCAACATCACAGTATTATAGTAAGTGAATTACTTATCTTTTACAGTCGTGAATATCCATTTTGTTGATTTATTTCATGAATTTCTATGTCGGAATTAATTATTGAACAAAGCGAAATTAAATTATAACGGGCATACTGAAATATAACTTGTTGGTTATCGATTACTAACGCCTGTCCGTAATCAAAGCCAACATATAACACAGAGTTAAACATTATCAACATCAAACTAATAGATGGTTTGCGCGTGTCACGTAAAATGACAATTACGAGACGCAATAATTAAAAATAAAATCCAAATTCTCGTATTTTATGAAATCTCGTAATTTAATTATACGAGAGTTTTTCGTCGTTGTGTTTGCGCCACAAATAAACGAGAATAATAAACGAGAATAATGAAAATATCAAGTTAGTGTTAGGGTTGTATTTTGAGCTGATTCTTATTGTTCCAACTGCTTGGAAAATTGAATAAAAATTATATTTAGCTTAAAATATTGTTTATTCCATCTGGGCTATGAAAATCCAGCTAGCAACTTTTATTAAAATAGGTGGTTTGCGCGCAATAATGAAAATCAAGATAATTTAGGGTAGGTAGTTTTTTTTAGCTGATTTTAATTATTCTGACTGCTTGGAACATTGAATAAACGTTTGATTTGTTTACAAATTGTCTATTCCATCTTGGCTATGAGAATCCAGCTTAAAAAAATAGTTAAAATCGTGAAAAATAATAACAAACCAATTTGACGGACGTCTGCGAACATCGTGGACGACGTAGGTGCGTGTTCCATGGCCACGATGTTCGCTGATGTCCGCACCCGTGATTAGTCGTCATTTTTTGCAATTCCTACCTATTTTCATGCGTGGAATCGTGTTATGCTTAGTTCACACTGGACCTAACGTAACCTAACATAACTTAAGGAAAATTAACGTAACTTAAGGAAAGTAACGTAAGGTTTGGTTCACACTGCTTGCGTTAAGTAAATGTAAACCGACCAATCAGAATAAATTGGATTTAGATCCAAAACCAGATCAAATTCCAGTTTCACAATGGCTACTTTAGAAATGAATGATGAGCATGGTGAAAGAGACAGGTGTTGAAACGGCCATTACTTCTTTGACTAGATAAGTGTTCTAGTAACCAAATTCGTCACTATGATCGCTGAGAACGTGTAGGCAATTCTTCCTGTGCTGATAGGTTAGATTGACCTATACGTAGGTATACGTTTCGTATTACATACGTATACGTTTCGTAGTACGTACGTATAGGTCAATCGGACCTATCAGCACAGGAAGAATTGCCTACATGTTCTCAGCGATCATAGTGACGAATTTGGTTACTAGGACACTTAAGTGGTCATGCTTTCCTGGCTCAAACAATGGCCGTTTCAACACCTGTCTCTTTCACCATGATGATGAGGAAGAATTATTAGCCAATTTGCTACCAATAATGATTTTAAACTGTAGAAACGGTCAAAAAAACATTTATTTCAGGCATAAAAAACACAACAACCACATCTACGTGCTCACTCGCAAGGCTCAATCACGCTCACTCACCGTACAATTTCACTTCATCTGCGATCAAAATCATTTTTCTTGACTTTCTTTTCTCTAGAGTTGAGTTGGCATCTACTTGTGATGAGTGTTCCATGCTTGCTGTAATGGAGGCCAAAAATCACGCAATTTTCATGAGAGAAGCAGCTGTGTTCTCATTGGTTGGCCGTAAGTTCTTAAGTTACGTTACGTCCTACTTCAAAATCGATTTTGAAGTAACTGTGTTTTTAACCCCACAATGCATTGCGCAGCCTCCTTGCGTTACGTTACGGAGTAGTGTGAACACCAGTGTGAACTAAGCATTAGGATGTGTAAATGTAAATGATGACCCCAACTACAAAATTGGCATTGGCATGTTTTATTTGCTAAAACCTCAGTTTGGAGTCAACATATGATCGGTCTATCGTTCCCAAGATGGATGCCACTGTTTCAAAATTTAAGCACACAGTGCATCTCACTGACCAGTTTTAATTTCCGAATTCTCGTTTTTAATTCCACGAAACTTTTTTTAAAAAAAAGTCGTCACGAGAAAGGAAAATTAGGACCAATAATTAGGCCTGTGCGATATTTTTCCAACCTGATGCGATACGATATTGCTCGAAAAGCGATATCGATGCGATATATCGCAATACTGCAGTATCGTTAGAAACGATATGGCGATATGGCGATATTCAACGATATTGCGATATATGGCGATATGGCAATATTGCGAGTGACGTTTTTGAATTTTTTTTTGGTCGTTTTTGGGTTGTTTTGTACTATTTTTT
>JH431879.1:0-22617 GCA_000239455.1 Strigamia maritima | reverse complement strand
TGAGCTGATTCTTATTGTTCCAACTGCTTGGAAAATTGAATAAAAATTATATTTAGCTTAAAATATTGTTTATTCCATCTGGGCTATGAAAATCCAGCTAGCAACCTTTATTAAAATAGGTGGTTTGCGCGCAATAATGAAAATCAAGATAATTTAGGGTAGGTAGTTTTTTTAGCTGATTTTAATTATTCTGACTGCTTGGAACATTGAATAAACGTTTGATTTGTTTACAAATTGTCTATTCCATCTTGGCTACGAGAATCCAGCTTAAAAAAATAGTTAAAATCGTGAAAAATAATAACAAACCAATTTGACGGACGTCTGCGAACATCGTGGACGACGTAGGTGCGTGTTCCATGGCCACGATGTTCGCTGATGTCCGCACCCGTGATTTGTCATCATTTTTTGCAATTCCTATTTTCATGCGTGGAATCGTGTTATGCTTAGTTCACACTGGACGTAACGTAACGTAACTTAAGGAAAATTAACGTTACTTAAGGAAAGTAACGTAAGGTTTGGTTCACACTGCTTGCGTTAAGTAAATGTAAACCGATCAATCAGAATAAATTGGATTTAGATCCAAAACCAGATCAAATTCCAGTTTCACAATGGCTACTTTAGAAATGAATGATGAGGAAGAATTATTAGCCGATTTGCTACCAATAATGATTTTAAACTGTAGAAACTGTCAAAAAAACATTTATTTCAGGCATAAAAAACACAACAATCACATCTACGAGGCTCAATCACGCTCATCATGCTCACTCACCGTACAATTTCACTTCATCTGCGATCAAAATCATTTTTCTTGACTTTCTTTTCTCTAGAGTTGAGTTGGCATCTACTTGTGATGAGTGTTCCATGCTTGCTGCAATGGAGGCCAAAAATCACGCAATTTCTCATTTAATCTCGTTTTTCATGAGAGAAGCAGCTGTGTTCTCATTGGTTGGCCGTAAGTTCTTAAGTTACGTTACGTCCTACTTCAAAATCGATTTTGAAGTAACTGTGTTTTTAACCCCACAATGCATTGCGCAGCCTCCTTGCGTTATGTTACGGAGTAGTGTGAACACCAGTGTGAACTAAGCATTAGGATGTGTAAATGTAAATGATGACCCCAACTACAAAATTGGCATGTTTTATTTGCTGAAACCTCAGTTTGGAGTCGACACATGATCGGTCTATCGTTCCCAACATGGATGCCACTGTTTCAAAATTTAAGCACACAGCGCATCTCACTGACCAGTTTTAATTTCCGAATTCTCGTTTTTAATTCCACGAAACTTTTTTTTAAAAAAAGTCGTCACGAGAAAGGAAAAATTAGGACCAATAATGATATTTCGTAAATACAATTGGCACGCGCAAACCGCCTATTAAATTATGAATGAAAATTAATTTCCCATTCATATTTTTATTCCAGAAAATTGTGCATAATGTCGAAACCGAAACCAAACTCCAGAACCAACCACTTAACTAAAGGCCTGACCGACGACGAAAACAAAACCATCCTCAGACTAGTAAAAATCATCATAGAAAACGAGCAAATGACAGTAGACCATCTACACATGCGCAAACCGTCTTTATCAATAACTCGAAACCTAAAAACCCTACAAACGTTCATCAAAAAACACAGCGAAGTTTTCAAAACCGAAACCGAAACCGGATACATCAAGATCAATCCGCACATCCTGCCAAAAATAACTTACCTCAACAATAGCTTCTTGCACAATGTCAAATGCACTGTTGAGAAAAGTGACATCGGATTCGGATTTTTACTAACCGAAGACGGCGAAACCGTTTATTTCGGCGCCAACGTCTTCGAAGATGGCGAAAATCAAAATTTATCAACGGCGCTGCAATTGGGCGATGTAGTTATAGTCGACGCCGTTGTGGCGAAAGCTCAATTCAATGCGCATTGGGAAGCGACGAAAGTAAAACGAATCAACAATAACAGCGCGATTACATATAGTTTGAACAGTGAGAAAGGTGACGTCATCAATAAGCATACACTAATGTTAGAAAATCAGATTTCAGTTTCGATTCCAGCGGATGTTACGTCACAAGTCGCAATTCGGCCTCTTGATTCGGTTCTATGCAATGTCGTTAAGGTACGAGACGGCTATTGGCTAGCGACTAAGATATTTGTGACGTTGCGTCATCGCTCGGGAGAAGAATTCGAACCGGAAGTGATATTGGAAAATATAATCGAAGATTATGTAGGTTGTATAGACAGATTGACTTCTACTTATGGGTTTATAAAACATGGAATGAGCGAAGAAGATCATATTTATTTTACACATGATGCAGTTAAATCGGAAAAAAATACCACTTCCGGTTTGCTAACTGATTTCCTGTGTATTGGCGATCAGGTTATATGCAATGCGGACTCTATTGACAATTTCACGTGTAATTACAGAGCTAATATTGTTACAATAATTGAGAAAATAGACATTGTTGAAACTATTTCCGGTTCGACTATGCAAAATTGCGAAGGGACTATTATGAAATTAAAGCCGAGTGATGGGATACTGCTGTTCGGTAGTGATAAAACCTGGACTGAGGTTTATTTTAGTGTTGAGGAGTTTTATCGAGATGGACATTTGGTGCAGCGTCTCGATTGGTGTCTCGAAGTCGGGGGGAAGGTCATGTTTGATGCTGTGAAGCAAGGGGATTATGGGAAGTGTAAATGGAAAGCGCTTTTGGTTTGGAGAGGGAATAAACCGCGGATTGGGACGCGAATTGATAAAAGGCGGATGGTTGAAGAGGAATTAATAAAGAAGTTTCCATTGTTTAATGCTGAATTTCAGATTAGTGACGTTCCAATAGTGACAATTACATCGAAAAAGGAAAAGGAGGTTGAAGTGAGTGATGATAGTAGCGTGGTTGTGGGAAAAGATGATGAAAAAACGGAATTTAAGTGTATGATTGCTGAGGATGATACGAACTCGAAAGTGAAACGTAAAAGACTGAGGAAAAAAATGAAAAAAAATAAATCTGTCAACAGCCAATCATCAGAAGCCAATGGAAATAAATGTGACGATGAAATCGAAATTCAAAGTCAAGTTGGTGATTTAGGGGAACCGGAAGTTGATGAAACTATAGCGGAAATGGTTCCTGGGTATTGTGAGAAAATCGGGCGAATTGGAGAATTTGATGTTAAATTTAGAACGGATGTGAGGTCACTGATGGAAGAGTTAGGAAAAGTAATACCGGATGTTGAAGTTAAAAGTGACGAAAGTGTAACTTCTTGTGACATGTCATTCGAAAAGGCGACACCGGAAGTTGAGATCGAGACTTATGAAACCGAAACTTCGATATCAGATGAGGAATCCGAAAACGAAACTTTTGACATGTCCTTATTGGAAAAAGAAGTTCCGGAAGTAGAAAAAATTAAAAATGAAGCTTTTCACATTGTTTCTGAAAAGGCGATACCGGCTGTTGAGATCGACACTTCTGAAAAGGCGAAATCGGAAGTTGTGGCTCATGAAACTTTTGACCTGCTTTTTGAAAAGGCGATACCGGATGTGGAGAGCAAGACTTACGAAACCGAAACTTGCAAGATAACCTTCGAAAAGGCGAAATCGGAAGTAGAAGCCAAAAATGAGACTGTTGAGGCCTTACCGGATGTTGGGATCGACACTTGTGAAACCGATACTTACCACATCTTATCCTTCAAAAAGGAGATACCGGATATTGAAACCGAAACACAGAAAACCGAAACTTATGACTTTTTATCCTTTGAAACGGAAAAACCGGAAGTTGTAACTAAAGAATTAGATGGGTTCGATGCACAACTGAATAAATACATGTATAATTACCCCATTATTACCAAACAACATGCAAAAATCAAAGATAATTCAGTTGATGCTTCTACTCAGACTATATTTACCGGAGAAATTTTTTGTTCTCATGTTTATCACGAATAATTATGAAAATTGTTATTTTTTATATGATTGTATATTTTATTTTGAATGTGTTAAAAGTTTAATATTTTTTCCGTAACATTTTCTTGTCTTATCATTCGTTTATGTCATCATGATGTCGTAATGCTTGGCTTTGGATTTTGAAAAATAGATCAGTGGACTACTTCATTCAGTATAAACCGAAACCGAAATCAAACAATGACGTAATTCCAAATGCAAAAAAAAAAAAATCGCGGGAATTTCTAGAACTAGAATATTTTATTTTTGAGATAATGATTCAAGGTTGAGAGAAAAACCTTGACACAGATTTATTCCAGGTTTTCCGTTCAACCAAGGGCGAGTTTACGCGCATGCGTAAACCAGCGCAAAGTGGTCGATTGATCACACTCCCGCTTTTCAACCGAGAGACGAAACGGTACTAAACGACGTAAATCCTTTACATCACCGTATTACAGTGAGTAAATGAATTCAATTTAGGAGTACTATGCTTATCGATTAGGAAAAAATTAAAATTAACGGCTTAACGGTTTAAGAAACACCAACTGTTTGTTAATATTTGTTTGGTTATAGGTTGTTAACGCCTGGTGGTGACCAAGGCCTGCTAAATTTTCAGCTATAGCGAGGCGAGTATGAAAGTTTTAGTGCATGAATTTATATTTTATGCACAAAAGTGCATTAAAAAAATCAATATTTTATTTAATATTTTAATATTTTTAATATTTTATTTTCCCAGGCAGGGAAATCGATTTTTTTTAAATTTGAACACTTTAGCACATAAAAATTGTCTTTCATAGGCTTCTAGCTGTGTATTTTGCACATAAAATTGCATTGCATTTGTAGTACAACATAAAATGCAGTTTTCTGTACAAAAATTGCAGTTTTCTGTACAAAAATTGCAGTTTTCTGTACAAAAATTGCAGTTTTCTGTACAAAAATTGCAGTTTTCTGTACAAAAATTGCAGTTTTCTATTCAAAAATGCAGTTTCCTGTACAAAAATGCAGTTTTCTGTACAAAAATGCAGTTTTCTGTACAAAAATGCAGTTTTCTGTACAAGAATGCAGTTTTCTAAACAAAAATGCAGTTTTCTAAACAAAAATGCAGTTTTCTAAACAAAAATGCAGTTTTCTGCTAAAAAATGCACGAAAATACAATTTTATGCACAAAAATACAATTTTACGCACGAAAATACAATTTTACGCACGAAAATGCAATTTTACGCACGAAAATGCAATTTTACGCACGAAAATGCAATTTTACGCACGAAAAATGCAATTTTACGCACGAAAATGCAATTTTACGCACAAAAATGCACAAAAAAATTCCATGTTCATCAAAACCATTTTTTTATTTTTTATTTTTATTCCAGAAATCTACTATGACGTCACAGCAAAAAACATCAAAAACCAACCACGTGAAAAAAGGAATATTGGACGATGAAAACAAAACCATTTTAAGAATAATCAAAATAATCGCCGAACACGAGCCAATGACAGTCCAATCACTACACCAACTAAAACAATCCTTGTCACCCATTCTATCACAATTCGCAGGATTCAGCGCCAAAAGTTTCAAAAACTTCATCAAGAAACACAAAGACATATTCAACATTGCGACCGGAACCGGATATGTGACGATCAATCCGCGCATCATACCAACAATAACATTTCTCAACAACAAATCTCTTAAAAAAGCGAAATGCATTCTTGAAAAAACTGATGTCTACTACGGATTTTTATTAACAATGGACGGTGAAACAGTTTACTTCCGGTCAAATGTTTTCGAAACGGGAAATATTGAAAACCTGAAATCGGCGCTCGAACCGGATGACATATTCCTAGTCAACGCGAAAGCTACGAAAAATCGCTACAATGCGCACTGGGATGCGACGAAAGTCAAACGAATCAACAATGCAGTGATTACGTGCAGTTTAAACAGTGCTAAAGGTGAAATTATCGATAAGTATTCGCTATTGTTGGAAAATAGAACTCTAGTAAAAATCCCACCGGACATTACGTCACAAATCGCGATTCGAACCGGCGATAAGTTGCTATGCAATGCTGTTAAAAGAAAAGACGGTGATTGGCTGGCGACGAAGATATTTGTGACGTTGCGCAGCCGCAATGGAGAAGAATTCGAACCGGAAGTGATATTGGAAAATATAATCGAAGATTATGTAGGTTGTATAGACAGATTGACTTCTACTTATGGGTTTATAAAACATGGAATGAGCGAAGAAGATCATATTTATTTTACACAGGATGCAGTTAAATCGGGGGAAAATACCACTTCCAGTTTGCTCACTGACTTCCTGTGTATTGGTGATGAGGTTAAGTGCAATGCGGACTCTATTGACAATTTCACGTGTAAATACAGAGCTAATATTGTTACAATAATTGAGAAAATAGACATTGTTGAAACTATTTCCGGTTCGACTATGCAAAATTGTGAAGGGACTATTACGAAATTAAAGCCGAGTGATGGGGTACTGCTGTTCGGTAGTGATAAAACCTGGACTGAGGTTTGTTTTAGTGTTGAGGAGTTTTATCGAGATGGACATTTGGTGCAGCGTCTCGATTGGTGTCTCGAAGTCGGGGGGAAGGTCATGTTTGATGCTGTGAAGCAAGGGGATTATGGGAAGTGTAAATGGAAAGCGCTTTTGGTTTGGAGAGGAAATAAACCGCGAATTGTGACGCGTATTGATAAAAGGCGGATGGTTGAAGAGGAATTAATAAAGAAGTTTCCATTGTTTAATGCTGAATTTCAGATCAGTGATGTTCCAATAGTGACAATTACATCGAAAAAGGAAAAGGTGGTTAAAGGAAGTGATTGCGTGGTTGTGGGAAAAGAAGTAAAAACGGAATTTCTGATTAGTGATGTTGCATTGAAAACGGAAAAGGAGATTGATGTGGTTGTGAGAAAAGATGATAAAACGGAATTTCAGATTAGTGACGTTGCATTGAAAACGGAAAAGGTGGTAGAAATGAGTGATGATCGAGGTGGTGATAGTTGTTTGGTTGTGGGAAAAGATGTAAAAACGGAATTTAAGTGTACGGTAGCTGAAGAGATGAAGAAATCGAAAGTGAAACGTAAAAGAATAAGAAAAAAGAAAACTGTCAACAGCCAATCATTAGAATTAGAAGCCACTGGAAAAAAATATTGTCCTGATGAAATCGAAAATGAAAGTCAAAACCGTGATTTGGATTTGGCGGAACCGGAAATTGACACAAAAGAAACTACAACGGAAATTCTTCCGAGTCATGGGTCATACATTTCCTTCATACCGGAAGTTGAGGCCCAGGAATCCGAAAATGAAACCTCCTTCATACCGGAAGTTGTGATTGAGGAATCCGAAAATGAAACCTCATACATTTCCTTCATACCGGAAGTTGAAACTTCCTTCATACCGGAAGTGGTGTTTGATGAATCCGAAAATGAAACCTCCTTTATACCGGAAGTTGTGGTTGAGGAATCCGAAAATGAAACTTCGAACACGACCTTATCGGAAGTTGTGACCCAGGAATCCGAAAATGAAACCTCCTTCATATCGGAAGTTGTGATTGAGGAATCCGAAAATGAAACCTCATACATTTCCTTCATACCGGAAGTTGAAACCTCCTTCATACCGGAAGTGGTGTTTGATGAATCCGAAAATGAAACTTCGTATACGACCTTACCGGAAGTTGACACCCAGGAATCCGAAAATGAAGTAGAAAACGAATATAGTGAAAATGAATATGTAAATAATTGTGATAATGACGCTCCACCTTGCTCATCTCTCGCTCTGGTGCCATATCGATCCCCAAACAATATTTTGACCGAAGAAGACTTTTCTGATTTAGAAATTTTATTAGGCATTAAAGATCCTCACGGATTTTACAGCGACATTAAGTGTTTCGTGAGAGATCATTTTCGGCAACTTGGGATTTCCTGTTTCCGGAAACTCGCCATGTTTTCCACGAATACGGCAGTAAGTATGAAATGTAAATTGCAATAATTTTTTTTTATGTTGATTTTTTTATTTTTTTTTATTTTTTAGGCATATTTTTCAGAAGATGGGTATGATGAACAACTGAATGAATACATGGATAATCACCAGGCTAGGAGCCCATTACAAAGAAGTTTGAGAGGGAATTATTCAGTTGATGCTTCTACTCAGACTATGTTTACTGGAGAAATTTCTTGTTCGAATATTTATCATGAATAATTAATTTATTTTTTGGAAATCGTTTTTTTTTGTTTTGTATTTGCGAAAAATTATAAATTTTTTGAAACTTAAGCTTCAAATTTGAGATTTTTAAATCTACAACAAATCCAAGAGTATATCCATTAAATCAAGACAAAATCTGGATTAAATCTATCAAATTAGGACCAAATCTGGTTTAAATTTATCAAATCAGGACTAAATGTGGACTAAATCCATCAAATCGACCAAATGTGGGCTTAATCAATCAAATCAGGATCAAATATGGGCTAAATCCGTCGAATTTGAACTAAATCCGTCAAATTAGGACCAAATCTGGACTAAAACCATCAAATTAGGGATAAATCTGGACTAAAACCTTCAAATTAGGATCAAATAGTGACTAAAACCATCAAATTAGGATCAAATCTGGACTAAATCTATCTAATCGACAAAATGTAGGCTAAATCCATCAACTTAGGATAAAATGTGGGCTAAATCCATCAAATTAAGACCAAATCTAGACTAAAACCATCAAATTAAGATCAAATCTGGATTAAATCCATCAAATGTGGACTAAATCCATCAAATGTGGACTAAATCCATCAAATGTGGACTAAATCCATCAAATGTGGACTAAATCCATCAAATCCAAACAAAATCCATCAAATTAGGGACTAAATCCAATAAATCTAAACTAAATCTATCAAATCAGGACCAAATCTGGACTAAATCCATAAATTTAGGACCAAATCTAAACTAAAACTATCAAATTAGGATCAAATCTGGACTAAATCCATAAATTTAGGACCAAATCTAAACTAAAACTATCAAATTAGGATCAAATCTGGACTAAATCTATCAAATCAAGGTCAATTGTGAATTAAATCTAGACTAAATCCATCAAATCTAAACAAAATCCATCAAATCTAAACAAAATCCATCAAATCTAAACAAAATCCATCAAATCTAAACAAAATCCATCAAATCTAAACAAAATCCATCAAATCTAAACAAAATCCATCAAATCTAAACAAAATCCATCAAATCCAAACAAAATCCATCAAATCCAAACAAAATCCATCAAATCCAAACAAAATCCATCAAATCCAAACAAAATCCATCAAATCCAAACAAAATCCATCAAATCCAAACAAAATCCATCAAATTAGGGACTAAATCTATCAAATCAGGACCAAATCTATCAAATAAACAAGAAATCCGTATAGTATTTTATTTATTTTATTGCAATTTATTTTCTATTTGTAATTTTAAAGATTACCGCCATCAAAACCTCCCGCCACCTTACATCAAACCCATGCGTTAGAGAACTATAAAAAAAATGGCTGCAACTGCATCTGCATCAGCATCAGAAAACAACGTGGAATTAGGATTCGCCGAAGAAAACTTCTCATGGAAACTAACCAGCAAATATTTCCCGAGTAAAATAGGCGGAAAACCCGCCTGGCTGGACCTGAAAAATCTCCCAACGAGCAAACAATTATCGTGTCCGAAATGCGAAAAACAATGCGTCTTCCTGCTTCAAATCTACGCGCCCGTCAACGATCGAGACGATTGTTTCCATCGATCCATCATGTTATTCATTTGCAAGAATCCGAATTGCTCGAAGAAGAATCGAAACGAGAATATTTTGGTTTTCCGAAGTCAGTTGGCGAGGAAAAATGAATGTTACGACTTCGAGCCGTACGAAGAGGACGAAAATGATCCGAATCCGAGTGCGGAGAAATATAAGTCGATGTGTTATGTGTGCGGCTGTCCAGGGCCTTTGCGGTGTTCGAGGTGTCATGTGAAGCAGTATTGTTCGTTGGAGCATCAGAAAATTGATTGGAAGGCTGGGCATAATAAGGAATGCAAGAGTTTGGTTAAACAAGGTGGTTGTTGTTGTTTGTTGTAAAGAATTTGTTGTTTTTTGAAAATTGTTTGAGTTCGGGTCTAAAATTTTTTTTTTTTTTTGAATTTGTGTTTGATTGTTAGTTTTGTGTGTAGAAATTTATTTTTTTGGTCTGGTTGCGGTTTATAAATGATTTTTTAAAATTAAATTTAGGTGTATAGATGAGTTTTGGTCTAAAGATGAATTTTTGGGTGAAGTTATATTTAAAAATGAATTTTTGAGTGAAATTTATGTCTAAAAATGAATTTTTGGGTGAAATTTATGTCTAAAAATGAATTTTTGGGTGAAATTTATGTGTAAAAATCATATTTTTTTGTGTAAGTTGTGTCTAGAAATGAATTTTTGGGTCTAGGAATTTTTGGGTGAAATTTATGTCTAAAAATCATATTTTTTTGTGTAAGTTGTGTCTAAAAATGAATTTTTCGGGTGAAGTTATTTATGTTTAAAAATGAATTTTTGGGTAAAATTTATGTCTAAAAATTATATTTTTTGTGTAAGTTTTGTCTAGAAATGAATTTTTTGGTCAGGTTTTAGTCTAAAAATGATTTTCAATCAAATTTATGTCTAAAAAGGACTTTTTGGAGTGAAATTTTTGTCTAAAATGAATTTTTAGAGTGAATTTTTTGTCTAAAATGAATGTTTGGAGTGAAATTTATGTCTAAAATGAATTTTTGGAGTGAAATTTATGTCTTACTAGAATTTTTGGAGTGAAATTTATGTTTAAAAATGAATTTTTGGCTGAAATTTATGTCTAGAAATGAATTTTTTGGTCAGGTTTTGGTCTAAAAATCACTTTTAAATCAAAGTTATGTCTATAAATGATTTTTACATCAAATTTATGTCTAAAAACGGCTTTTTAGGGTGAAATTTATGTCTGAAAATCACATTTTCCGTATAATTTGTGTCTAGAAATAATCTCCAGAAATAATATTTCGTCTGGTATTTCAGTCTAAAAAAACATTTTTCTGTTAAAATATCAATTTTATGTACATTTTATTAATTTTTTTTTCCTCTTTTATTTAGACGGAGCTGCGGTCCAGTCGACCGGTTGGAAGATTTTCTTGTTGCCCGAATATGAAATAGTAATGGAAGAAGAGCCGAAACCCGAAGACAGGCCGAAAAAATCAGAAGTGGATGTTTTGACTGAATATAAAATGTTTCTGGCATCCGAAAAAGCGCACTCAATTCTGCCTGAAAACAGCGATTCCAATGACGTTCTCGAGGAATTAGCGAACAAAGAAGATAAAATGTTTAAGAGGTTTCTTCAGAAGACCCAAATTGAGCCCCAACAAGTAAATTTCAGGATTTTAACTTATTTTTCAGAATTTATTTATTTTTTTTATTTTTTATTTCAGGTGCTGAGATATCATAAAAATTGCGACCCGCTTTGGATTACATTGGATAACATGCCAAAAGAAGATGATATTCCAAAATGCCAATGTGGAGCTGAGAGGAAATTTGAGTTTCAGGTAAGAAAATTGAGTTTTCGTCAAGAGTTTTCTGAGTTTTAGGAGAAATATATAAAAATACAACTCCTCAGTAGAATAATAACAAAAAATTTGTGCCCAAATAATGTTTTTTGATGCGAATTTTTGCATTTTTTCCATTTTTTGATCCTAAAATTGCATTTTTGATGGTAAAATTGCATTTTTGATGCTAAAATTGCATTTTTGATGCTAAAATTGCATTTTTGATGCTAAAATTGCATTTTTGATGCTAAAGTTGCATTTTTGATGCTAAAGTTGCATTTTTGATGCTAAAATTGCATTTTTGATGCTATAATTGCATTTTTGATGCTGAAATTGCATTTTTGATGCTAAAATTTGCATTTTTGATGCTAAAATTGCATTTTTGATGCTAGAGTTGCATTTTTGATGCTAAAGTTGCATTTTTGATGCTAAAATTGCATTTTTGATGCTAAAATTGCATTATTGATGCTAAAGTTGCATTTTTGATGTTAAAATTGCATTTTTGATGCTATAATTGCATTTTTGATGCTGAAATTTGCATTTTTGATGATAAAATTTGTATTTTTGAGGAATTGATGATAAAATTTGCATTTTTGATGATAAATTTGCATTTTTGATGATAAAATTTGCATTTTTGATGATAAAATTTGCATTTTTGATGATAAAATTTGCATTTTTGATGATAAAATTTGCATTTTTGATGATAAAATTTGCATTTTTGATGATAAAATTTGCATTTTTGTTGCTAATATTACATATTGGGCAAAAACTGCCAAATGAATAAATTATTTACTATAAAATAGTTTAGCCCAAAATACTGAAGAAATGATTTTTAGACACAAATTTGACCCAAAAATATTTTTTTAGACCCAAATTAGGGCCAAATAAAAAGAACCCGCCCCAAACAAAGCCCCCAAAGATCCAAATATATTTTTTAGACACAAATTTGGACCAATTATATTTTTTTAGCCACAAAAATATTTTTTAGACACAAAAATATTTTTTTAGACAAATTTGACCCAAAAATAGTTTTTGGACACCAAATTTGCCCCAAAAACATTTTTTAGACACAAAAACATTTTTTTAGACACAAATTTGACCAAAAAATGATTTGTAGACCCAAATTTTACACATAAATTTGCCCCAAAAATATTTTTTAGACACCAAAAATGATTTTTAAACACAAAAATCACTTTTCGACATAACTTTGACTGAAAAATCACAATTCTTGGTTATGTTTCCAGGTGATGCCACAAGTCCTAAACCATTTAAAATTGGACAACTTGGACGAAAGCATCGATTGGGGCGTTTTAGCCGTTTACACATGCAGTGCCAATTGCAACGACGGTTCCGCTTATCACCCAGAATTTGTATGGAAACAAGACATATAAAAAAAATAAAACATAAATTACATCAAAAATTATTCATTTATTTTAAAATTACACAATTTTAATTTCTTTAAAATATTGAGGCGGAATCAAACCAGCTGCGTTTCCCGGGCTTAAAACCACTCCATTGGCAGATAAATAAAACATATAACCATCTGTAAATGAGATAAAATTGGGTATTCAGGCGAAATAATCGAATATCGTAAACCCGGGTGGGGTAACTTTGATTTTCCGGGCAACATTGATCAATTGAAAAAAGATATTGTTCTATACTCTATTTATCATTTCGTGCGCATAACTCCCATTGGTTAATAATCTATATTGTATCGAAAGTATATATTGTGGCATCTTATTTTAATCCTCTAGTCGATCCGAGTCGAAAAATCATTGTTTCGTAGTCCAAAAATGTGCGTGCCATTGTTAACAAATGAAAATGCTCGTAAAATATTTTTAAAAAATTATTTACATTTGGGTTTTTGTATAGTTGCGCACATTTTTTGGCTAAGAAACAATGATTTTTCGACTCGGATCGACTAGAGGATTAAAATAAGATGCCACAATATATACTTTCAGTACAATATAGGTCATTAACCAATGGGAGTTTCGCGCACGAAATAATAAATAGAGTATAGAGTTTAACAATAGACAGTTTGCGATTTCTCGAGACCGAAAACATGATTTAAAAAAACAAAATTTTCAAAAAAATTTCGTTTTTTTAAATCTCGTTAATAAAATGTCGTATCGTTGATTGCGATTTGCCACGAAACGTATTACATACGACGCTTAAATCGGCGGTAGACACCTTATCAGAAATTAAGCTTAAGTATTGGGCTTGTGGTTTGTGCAAGATGTTTGACTGGTTAAAAAACTAACCCGAGATAATGTAATCGACACAACTTTGCCAACATTGCAGCCGAAGCGGAGGGAAAATGGCGGCAGAATTTCACGACAATTGTTGCGATTCTATGCAGTGCGCATGCGCAAATCAAGTCGTATACGCGACAATTCGAAACGAGATTTTCGAAAAATCTCGATCGAGACCTTTCTAACGAGAATACATGTAACGAGATATTTAACAATATCTCATTATTTTGGCATTCTCGTAATGAAATAAATCTCGTACGAGAAATCGCAAATTGTCGTCTATTATTTCAACTTCCTATCTCACGAGGAATAACTTTTATCTTGGTATTTTTATTTTAAAAAAGGATTAAAAAGTAATTTGAATGAGGGTAGCCTTGAAGTACAGATAGGGACGTACTTTTAAAGACAAAATTCAGATTTTTATGTCTAAAACTCATGACGAGACGAGGCATCGTTTTGAAGTTGAAAATTGATCAAACTAACCCCGGTTTATGGTACCAAAAAATATCGAATCACAAAATATCACTTTTACCATTTAGAGCTTTTTCTACATCGATATAAATTAAAACTTCTGCGTTTTTCCTTAAACCACTTATAACCATTTTATCATCTTTTTCACCGCAAGAAAAATGAATGTGATTTCGTTTCATCTTCGACAGTCCCTGAAAAAAACACAAAAAAATTCGAAATTTATTCATTTTTTTTTCGACATTTTTATTTACCTCCATTTTTATTTTATTTAAATACTTCAAATAAGTTCCATGAATCACCATCGGCACATTGTTAACTGACAAAATCGGTACTAGATCCAAATTCGATACCTAAAAAGGTGAAAATTTTGAAAATTTCAAATCGTCCTAATAATTTAATCCATTTCCAGTAACCTTATGAATAGACTTTTACAGTGGAAAAACATAACCAGTGATTCATAACTGAACTGGAATTAGGAAAATTACTTGAATTGTATGTCCTTGATTAGCCCTAATTTGGAGCCTTCCCGTTAGGATGTTTTTTCGTATATGAAATCGTTGTTTGTCATTTTCACTCACAACTTGCTCGATATCAGCTAGACTGTATTTAGTGAAACTTTTGTGGATCAATATATCGTCTATCATCACGTAACCGCCTAAAAATATGTAAAAAAAAATTCATCTCAAGATACGAAAAAATATTTATATAAAATACCATCATCTACGCTGAAACCTTGTTTAATGGCATTATGACGTAAAAGCCACGATAACAATCTGGAAAGATGTTTTTTCTGATGATTATTCATCTTATTACTGCGAGATAAAAAGGCCTGTTTTTAGTACAGAGAATTGTGACGTCACTAGTCTATTCAATACACTAAGACATCTAACGGCAACTTTTCTTAACTCAAATTGAAATCGATTATTTAGATGACTATTGTTGAACACGTTCAAACAAAAACTCGCCATTAACAACTGGTGAAAGACAAATTTTACAAAAATTTCACAAAAAAAAACAAAAAAAACAGATTTTATATATTTTTTAAAAATTAACTGAAATATGGAAAGCAAGCACGGTCAACATTCGGCAAAAACTACATAAAAATCGTACATTGATGTAAAATTACATTATACAAAATCTTACAAGCAAAAAAAAAAATATACTACAATGAGTATCATTGATTCAATTCTGGGTAACAAAACTCGTGCATTTAATAAAATTTCTGGTTGTTTTCGAAAAAGTTCATCATCCATTGGTGGTCCCAGACTTGGGGTTCTTGGAGTAGCATTCAACAGAGGACAAGTAAGTACTACTACTATAAAATAGAAATGAATAAAATCTAAATGATTTTTTTTATATATTTATTTATAGAAATCTAATGTTGGTGTAGAATATGGACCAGAAGTAATTAGAACTACTAATTTTGTCAGAGCTTTAGAAGATGAACTGGGTAAATACACATATAATGGTTATCGTATTCCTTCGGAAACAACGGCGTGCCGAGTCTGACCAGTTTTTGACAACTAGACAACTGATCAATTGATAATCAAATGGATAAAATGCCGGAAAATTCAAATTATCCGGCACCCTGGTGTGATTCGCCATTATCCGGAATGCCGTTCTTTCCGAGGGAATACGGTAGTTCGCATTGGTGTGAACACCACTTCGTGACGTAGTGCAAGATATGAGGCTGTGCAATGCTTTGCGGGTTTAAAATCACAGACGTAAACTTAAGTTCCTACTTCAAAATTGATTTCGAAGTAGGAAGTAACGTAACTTAAAAAATTACGGCAACCAATGAGAAGACAGCTTTTTCTCGCATGAATAACAAGATGGAATGAGAAATTACGTGATTGGTTGGTTTACATTTACTGTCTATAAACTGTGAACAAAACCGTCCGTTACTTTCCTTAAGTTACGTTACATTTTTGTACGTTACGTTAAGAACAATGTGAACTAACCATTAGAATATGTTTTGATCACAGTGAGAACTATCTTTAGACCGGATACCATCAGACTGATAAAAAACTGTCTGGTATATTATTTGGTATTGCCCAAGACAAGACTCTAGAAGTCTGGTTTTCTAGAATTTCATTGAGTAGTATTGAAAAATCCCAGAATGTCTACAACATATCCTCAACATCTTTTGCAAACAAATATTAATCATGTTAAATGTTGTAAAGATAAGCTATTCTATAATGTTTTTGGGATCTGATATACCATAGGTTTATTCTGAAAATATTCTCAGATCATAGTACACAACCATACTCAGGTTACTCACGGTGTATCTTTAAATTAACCAGGATATTTATGCTCTTTAGACTACTCATGATATGTCTTCAGAACATAGTCATGGCACATCCTCAGCTCAGGATCCTCATTCATCAGAGTATACCATTGAGTGTGACTCACATGGGCGAGTCACACTCGCACATCAAGAGGTGTGCATAGTGAGTCACAATAACACAACATGAGGCCTATGAACCCTCCAGATGTGCATGTGTGAAATCACATTTTCACACTTACGCATTTGCGCACTTAAGCGACAGTTTCTGAATTCCCCTAGTAATTGGAATTGGTGACATTTTATCGGGCGTCAGTTCATCGAGCGTCAGTTCATCGGGCGTCAGTTCATCGGGCGTCAGTTCATCGGGCGTCAGTTCATCGGGCGTCAGTTCATCGGGCGTCAGTTCATCGGGCGTCAGTTCATCGGGCGTCAGTTCATCGGGCGTCAGTTCATCGGGCGTCAGTTCATCGGGCGTCAGTTCATCGGGCGTCAGTTCATCGGGCGTCAGTTCATCGGGCGTCAGTTCATCGGGCGTCAGTTCATCGGGCGTCAAATGAACAGGCCGACATTTCAAAAGCACGTCAATTAAACGTACCAACAATTGAACGGCCCGTCATATAAACGCGCGCCAAATGAACCAAATTTTCACCCGGTTAATTGTCTGCTCGTTACTTTCACACACATTTGAATATAGTACCGATGAAACTTGCTTCCAGTTCTTCCAGTTCTGCTTTTAAATTACACCCGTTGAACTAAAGCCTGCTGAAAGGTCATAATATCATTAATTGGGGTATATTTTCTGGTTACTCATGATTTGTCTTCAGGTTATAGCCATGACATATCAACAGTTCACGATGTGTCTTCAGGTTACTCAGGGTGTATAGGACATTTAGAGTATGTATTCTATATCTTCATGATATCAGGCAGATGATAACTGGCAAGATAGCTTTATAATATCTAATTTATAGTACCGTGTATACTCGCATATAAGTCGAGGATTTTTGGACCAAATCTAGGCCTATTTTTCCAAATTTGACTTATACGCGGGTCAAAGAAACAAACTTCTTTTTTTTAGAATTTTACAAATTACGTCCGTTCAACATGCAGGCCACCCCATAGGCTACCTATAGGGTGATCTGAACGTTGAACGACTTGATTTGTGAATACCGTATACAGTCGAGGATAAAGTCGAGGATTTTTGGACTGAATCCTGGTATTTTTCTTCCAATTCGACTTATACGCGGGTCAATAGTTTTTGACCCGTTTTAAGTCGGAGTCGACTTATACGCGGGTCGACTTATACGCGGGTCGACTTATACGCGGGTCGACTTATACGCGGGTCGACTTATACGCGGGTCGACTTATACGCGGGTCGACTTATACGCGGGTATATATGGTAGGTATATTCTCTAAGAAATATCATTTAATAAATGCTGTTTAGGTTTATTCTTTAAACTGAATATGATTTATTGTTCTGTTTCAGGTTATGTTGTGAATGATTATGGAAACATCCATCCCCCACATCCAACAAAAGAAACACTTACAAATAATGTCCGAAATCCTGAAATTGTAGGCCAAATTTGTGAAAAGGTAAATTTCTTGTTGAATGCTAATGATTATTGAAAATTAAAGAATGGAAAGCAACTGCAAAGTGGGAAGTAGTTTTTGAATACAGTTATATATTGTTTTGTTTGAATTACTAACTGTTAATGTTTGGTTTATATAGGTATCGTTAAAGGTGCAAGAGATTTACCAAAATGGTGACCCTTTGCTTACATTAGGAGGTGACCATAGTATTTCAATTGGGACTATAAATGGCCATAGCTCAGTTCAACCAGATTTGTGCTTGATTAATGTTGGTGCACATGCAGACATGAACACAGCGGCAACATCGAAAACACACAACTTGAATGGAATGGCCAATTCTTTTCATGTTATTGAACTGGAACCATGCAAAACACTCTTACCAGGATTTGAATGGATGAGACCAACGTGAGAACAAATCTTCATTATAATTATTGTAAGCAGAAGTCAATATAGTGTAATGGCATTTCCAGGCATACTATTTATTTAACTTCTGCTAGAAAACTGTTACTAGTATTCTCAATTTTGGATTTGTAATTTCAGTCTTAGAGCAAAGGATGTTGCATTCATAGGCTTAAGAGATGTGGATCCTTTAGAAAGGTAGGTTATAAATGTAACATGTGTGCAATCCACCATCTGGTAATCAATGAATTATAATTTTTACAGGTTAATTTTTGAAAAACATGGAATTAAATTTTTTTCAATGCATGATGTGGATCGACTGGGAATGTTTGAAGTAACAAAAAGAGCACTGGATGCTATTAACATCAAGTATGACTATATTTTTAGTATACAGTAATATCTATGATAGTGACACCTGTATTGCATCACCATCAACTATACTGTACCTTTAGCCACTTTATTTTGGTTTTATCACAATCAGGCATCAGTGGTTTCTGTAAACTGCTTCCACTGAACCATATAGTACTGTGAATATCCTGTAAGCCGGAAAGCATTGGGCCAATCATTGGACCTAAGTCTGGTTTATATGAATTTTCAATTTACAAAGATGTTTAAAATCTGGTTTACATGAGTTGCCGGTTTAAAGGGTTGTCCAAAATCTAGTTTACAGGAGTTTCTAGTATGCAGGAATGTCCAGAATCTAGTTTACAGGAGTTTCTAGTATGCAGGAATGTCCAGAATCTAGTTACAGGATTTCCAGTTTACAGGGATGGCTAGAGTCTAGTTTACCTGCGTTTCTGGTTTACAAGAATGTCCAGAATCTGGTTTGCAGGAGTTTCTGGTTTTCAGGGATGTCCAGAATCCGATTTACGGGGAGACCAGAATCTAGTTTTATGAGTTTTTGCTTTACAGGGATGTCCCAAGTCTGGTTTACAGAGATGTCCAGAGTCTGGTTTACAGGGATGTCCAAAGTCTGGTTTACAGAGATGTCCAGAGTCTGGTTTACAGGGATGTTCCAAGTCTGGTTTACAGGGATGTCCTAAGTCTGGTTTACAGGGATGTCCAGAATCTGGTTTGCATGGGGTTCCGATCTACAGGAATGATCAGAATCTAGTTTTATGAGTTTCTGCTTTACAGGGATGGCTAGAGTCTGGTTTACAGGAGTTTCCGGTTTACAGAGATGTCCAGAATCTAGTTTACCTGAGTTTCTGTTTTACAGGGTTGTCTCGAATCTGGTTTTCTTGAATCTGGTTTACAGGAGTTACTTGTATACAGGGATGTCCAGAATCTAGTTACAGGATTTCCAGTTTACAGGGATGGCTAGAGTCTGGTTTACCGAGATGTCCAGAATCTAGTTTACCTGCGTTTCTGGTTTACAAGAATGTCCAGAATCTGGTTTACAGGAGTTTCTGACAGAATGTCCAGAATCCGATTTACGGGGAGACCAGAATCTAGTTTTATGAGTTTCTGCTTTATAGGGATGTCCTAAGTCTGGTTTACAGGGATGTCCCAAGTCTGGTTTACAGGAAAATCCCAAGTCTGGTTTACAGGATGTCCTAAGTCTGGTTTATAGGGATGTCCAGAATCTGGTTTGCATGGGGTTCCGATCTACAGGAATGATCAGAATCTAGTTTTATGAGTTTTTGCTTTACAGGGATGTCCCAAGTCTGGTTTACAGAGATGTCCAGAGTCTGGTTTACAGGGATGTCCAAAGTCTGGTTCCCAAGGATGTCTAGAGTTTAGTTTACAGGAATATCCAGTGTCTGGTTTACAGGGATGTCCAGGGTCTGTTTTACAGGGATGTCTAGAGTCTAGTTTACAGGGATGTCCAAAGTCTAGTTTAAAGGGATGTCCAGAATCTGGATTACAGAAGTTTCTGGAATGCAAGGATGTCCAGAATCTAGTTACAAAAGTTTCCAGTTTACAAGGATGGCTAGATTTTGGTTTACAGGAGTTTCCGGTTTACAGAGATGTCCAGAATCTAGTTTACCTGAGTTTCTGTTTTACAGGGTTGTCTCAAATCTGGTTTTCTTGAATCTGGTTTACAGGAGTTTCTGGTATACAGGGATGTCCAGAATCTAGTTACAGGATTTCCAGTTTACAGAGATGGTTAGAGTCTGGTTTACAGAGATGTCCAGAATCTATTTTACCTGCATTTCTGGTTTACAGGAATGTCCGAATCTGGTTTACAAGAGTTTCTGGTTTACAGGGATGTGCAGAATCTGGTTTACATGAGGTTCCGATTTACAGGGAGACCAGAATCTAGTTTTATGAGTTTCTGCTTTACAGGGATGTTCCAAGTCTGGTTTACAGGGATGTCCTAAGTCTGGTTTACAGGGATGTCCAGAATCTGGTTTACATGTGGATCCGATTTACAGGAATGATCAGAATCTAGTTTTATGTGTTTTTGCTTTACAGGGATGTCCCAAGTCTGGTTTACAGGGATGTCCAAAGTCTAGTTTACAGGGATGTCCAGAATCTGGTTTACAGAAGTTTCTGGAATGCAGGGATGTCCAGAATCTAGTTACAAAAGTTTCCAGTTTACAAGGATGGCTAGATTTTGGTTTACAGGAGTTTCCGGTTTATAGAGATGTCCAGAATCTAGTTTACCTGAGTTTCTGTTTTACAGGGTTGTCTCGAATCTGGTTTTCTTGAATCTGGTTTACAGGAGTCTTAGATCTAGAGGGTGGCATATGTCAGATTAACGGTAACCTTGCTTTTATTTAGACGAAATCGTCCAATCCATATCAGCTTTGATATTGATGCCTACGACATTAATGTGGCACCAAGCACAGCAATTGGATGTAAGTTATTTGTATATAGTTTTAAATTAATTGCATTGACAAATTCTATTTTTTTTATTAAGTTCCTGGAGGACTGACTTTAAGAGAAGGTTTAACATTTGCTGAAGAAATTGCTAGCACAGGTTGAGAATTAACAGTTTCCACATTCAGAAATCTGTTTTAAAAGAACTTAAGACAAACTCTGCATTTTGTTTACCTATACAAGATCTTGGAAGCCAGCAAATTCCAGTCACTGAAATAGTTTACAGGCAAAAGCTGCATAACTAAACTTCATCCAACAATTTTTGCACGAAACTGAGAAGTGAACTTTTTTGCATTGTACTGAAAGTATATATTGTGGTAACTTACTACAAAGCAATGATTTTTTGACTCAGCTCAACTAGAGGATTAAAATAAGATATCACAATATATACTTTCAATACAATGTATAGGCTATTAACCAATGGGAGTTTCGTGCACCAATTGTTAGATAGAGTTTAAACCCATATGCGCCATAGTCTGACAAATACAAAAACAACTCGTTCTCATAATTCATGTGTCAGGGTCAATTCCAACGTGTGTTCTCACTAGCAGTAACGTAACTTACAAAAATTTAACGTAACGTAATGAAAGTAACTTTTGTGTTATTCACACATGTTTTGTAGACAGTAAATGTAAATCGACCAATTACGTAATTTCTCATTCCATCTCGGTTTTCGTGCGAGAAGCAGCTGTCTTCTCATTGGTTGCCGTAATTTCTTTAAGTTACGTTACTTCCTACTTCAAAATCAATTTGAAAGTAGAAACTTAAGTTTACGTCTGTGATTTTAAACCCACAATGCATTACGCAGTCATTTTGCATTACGTTACGGAGTGGTACGAACACCAACCAGAAGAGTTTGTACTGCAATGCAAAATTCTTTGTGAGTTTGTCTTGAGTTTTCCAAAATAGAATATACAATGAACTCCCAATAGACCAGACACCATTGGGCCAGCCAAAGAGTGTCTGGTGTCTACAAGAGTGTGTGGTCTAAAGTAAATAATGTAAGAATGAATTTTATTTTGTGTATTTCCAATAGGATTATTGACTGGGTTAGATATTGTTGAAGTGAACACCAAAGTAGGCCAAACTATGGATCAAGAGAAAACCCTTTGTGCTGTTCGAGATACAATTTTAGCATTCTGTGGCAGTAGTCGCGGAGGAAATTTACCGATAAATGCAAAGAACATTCCAATTGAAATAGCAAAAAATTAGCATCTGACAAAACAAATTTTTTTTTTTGCATTAAAATTTAGCATTGCTGTCAGAAGACACAAATTTACATGTTTGTATATATACAAAAAGTAATAAAATGA
>JH431878.1:636899-680663 GCA_000239455.1 Strigamia maritima | reverse complement strand
GGNTGTTAAGTANCTTATTTTATTTATTTATTTTTTTTTTTTTGTATCAAAAATTGAATTTTTCTAAATGAAATTATTATTTACATATTTTAACAGAACGGACAACGCATCATCGAGGAAACCGTTCTCATCGAGATCATTTCCAGTCTTCGGCTTATGATCACACATCCCATCCATATTATGATGATAGTATGTATTACAGCATGATGCGGACAATGACAACTAACCCAAATGTGCATTTTGTAAGAAATCCAATGATCTATTGAAGACTTAAATGCAAAGACCTGTTAAATAATTTGACTATTTCTTCAATTACAATACAGCAAGGAATTGTGTATATGATTATTTACTATAAATTTGGTCAGTTTTTTATACTTAGAATTGTTTTTTTGTTTGTAAAACTTATGTGCTGTGATGATTATATGCAATGAATGGTGGTTTTATTATAGAGTTGGGCATTTCAAATCACTTCTTAACAACAGATTCAATTCTGGGAAGATTCCTATATAGCTTCTTATGGTACCTCGTTTATTTGTGATTCAGAATGTTTAATCACGTTTTAGGACATTGGTTATTTGACCTATGCATTCTACTGAAAGTATATTCTTATTTTTAATTCTCTAGTTGATTGGGTCGAAAAATCATTGTTTTGTAGTCCAAAAATGTGCACGAGATTGTTAACAAACGAAAACGCTTGTAAAATATTTTAAAAAATTATTTACATTTGGGTTTTTGTATTTGTGTGCCAATTTTTTGACTAGGAAACAATGATTTTTCGACTCAGCTCGACTAGAGGATTAAAATAAGATACCACAATATATACTTTCAGTACAATACAAAAAGGTTCACTTTTCAGTTTCGTGTTGGATTGAGTTTAGCACTGCTGAGCTTCTTAAAGTTACGGATTGATTACACATAATGAGTAAATTTTTGAATGGTTCTTATATATCAAGAAAAAATTTCAATTGGAATTTGGAAAATCAATTTCATTTCTCACTTAATCAATAGAAAAATCGTGATTAACTCGGATCAAAATTATGGAATCATTGACCACCATAAGAAGAGTGATTTAGCCTATAATTATATTTTTTTCTTTCCTTTTTTTTTCAATTTAAAACTGATTAAAATACATCTAGAAATTAAATTGCTATTGTAATCTTATCTTTTATCTTTTAAAAAAATCAAAAAGAAAGAAATTCTTGTGAACAATGATAATAAGAGTTTTGCCATAAACATCAAAAATACTCAAAGTTATCTTTATCAAGAGGATATAATCTCATGCCTTATAATTATATCTGCAGTGTGGAAATGTTTAAACATTTTACTTCAGCCATAAAACTTGTATATAATTGAATGATGTGAGCTAATTTATCCAAATTGTACATAAAAAAGATGCAACTTTTTTCTCATTCTAATTGAACTGCAAAGGTTATTATTATCTTGTAATAAGTTAGTCGTTTAGATAATTTTTTTATTTTACATGTGGCCTGAAACAAGTGTTTATGCACTATATAATTTTTTACAACTGAAGTCCAGTACGTACATCAATTTCAATGTTGGAACGCAAGATGTTGTGATATTACAATAAACACATCATCCCAAAAACAGCCGGGCTGTGGGTCCTGCCAAGTAAGCCGGCCATCCAAAGTGGTCTGGTCACAAACACCATCATGCAAGCAGGAAGGCAAAACCGAGTCCATGTACACCTTCCTTTGGTTCTTGTCTTTTTTAATTTTGTTGTTTAGGTTGTTGTTTTGTGTTGCTGCGATTTTGGTTTGGGTGTTCATACAGCAGTCAGTAATTATATTGTTGTGGATGTTGTGGTGGTGTGTGGTGTGGTTTTTGTTGCGGTGGGTATTTGTTCTTTATACCCTATGGTAGCCAAAATCTCTAACCCTAACTCCACTGGAAAAGATAGTCTAGTCAAGTTTCCTACTTGGCGAGGACCAAACTCTATCCAATATTCGTGCACGAAACTGAAAAGTTAACTTTTTTGCATTGTACTGAAAGTATATATTGTGGTATCTTATTTTAAGTCTCTAGGTGAGCTGAGTTAAAAAATCATTGTTTCGTAACCGAAAAATGTGCGCAACAATACAAAAACCCAAATGTAAATAATTTTTTAAAATACTTTACAAGCGTTTTCGTTCGTTAACAATGGCACGCACATTTTTGGACTACGAAGCAATGATTTTTCGACTCGGCTCAACTAGAGGATTAAAATAAGATACCACAATATATACTTTCAGTACAATGCGTAGGTCATTAACCAATGGGAGTTTCGTGCGCGAATTGTTAAATAGAGTATACTGTCCTCTATAATCTGTAGGGACATTTTCCCTTAAATTGTCTTAAAATTCAATCACAACATGCAGATACAGTAAAACCTGTCTTGGCAACTATACCTCCTTAAGACGATCACCAGCCAATAACCACTTTTGTCTGGATCTGTTGTTAGGTTCCTGTCTACTACTCTTCCTGCGACAATAACCTAATCCTTATTAGTTTTATTACCACTATTATTTATAATCTCAATAGTTGGACAATTATTGAAATTATAAATAAGAGTGATAATAATCGATTGGCAATTGGGGAAACCCGGGGTCAATTTCCAACCAATGATGCGAAAAAGGTGGTGTTAGGCTGGGTCGCTTATGGCAGGTAAAATGGTATACAGGTACCTTTCTTCTGTGTAACACTATTTATAACCATAAAAAAAGTTATAATTATAAGGGAAAATTGCTTGCCACAAACTCTGTATTATTTATTCAGATAATTATTAGTTACATACGAAAACACAATAATTTTCATTTTCTGCAAGTTTTTAACTTGCTGGCTTATCAATTCGATACAGTGTGTTACAAAGTACAAAATAACCCAAGTATTCAGCAGTATCAGGAGTCGTGTCATGGTGGTAATGTCCTCCTTGCCCATGATCACTATAGCAGTGAGTATGCTCAATTCTTAAATCCATATTCTTAAATTTAGATAAAAAGATAAATACTATTTATTTGCGTTAATATCATAAGTATTGTACTTACTAATGGGTCGTTAGTGACAAATGTACTGAGACAAGCCAAAGGAGCATGCATATCATAAAACTTAAGCCAAGAATTGACAGTTGCATCATCATTCAATGGATAAATTGGGAAATCCGGCTTATTAAAGAAAAATTGCTCATGATTAATGAAAATATCCCTTTTTGGCAAATATTTCAAAAAGCTATTCCAATTAATTCATACCATGATATGCAGTTTTGCATTTCCACTTTGGAGCAAAAACACACCACCAAATCCGATTGGTTTATCCCCATAAGCTACTTTAAGAGTTTCTCTCATGGCAGTTATGAAATTTGTATCTTGTGTTCTCTTCTTGGCTTTAACTTGCATCACCTGCAATAATCAAATTATTTACAATGAAAATAATTCAAACGGAAACTTACTTTTCCTTCTTTTCCTTCACACACTAGGGCATTTAACATAAGTCCACATTCCCTATTTTCAGGCATCTGCAGTAATTTATATTCATTCTGGTAAGAAATTTTACTTTTTTAAATACCATTTTGCATAAGCAGTTTATGTCAAATACAAACCACAGGATCAAGTCTGGCAATATAAGATAAGTTTCTACCATGACCGGTAGCCGAAGTTCGAATATTCGCCATAAACTAGAGAAAGAAATTCAAATTATTAAATCAATAATTAAAACGGTATACGAAATCACATTTTTTATTGGTCCATTGGCATGGTTCCCTCACTGACCACCACTACTCTATGGCCCCGTATCCCATCCAGCACTAGATGGCAGCAAGGATGGGATAATCCCCGGAAATGACCTAGCGGCCACCAAGGGATTAGAAGAGTAGGAGAGGCTAAGGAACAAAAGAAGAGGACAGTTGGTACTGAGCTAGCAACCAAGACACACCTGTCTCTGCCACAGCTCCCACGCCCCTTCGCTTGTCCCAATGAAGCGTGACGTCCCAGTACCTGGCCTGACTCCATGAGCAGATGTAGTGGTGTAAAGGTGCATTTTCATTTGCGAGAGAATTTCTCGCGCCACAAAAAAAATCGCGCCACAAAAAAAATCGCGCCAACAATCGCGCCGCTCTAAAAATCAAGCTCTGGCTTGAGCATTTTCATTAGAGCTCAAAGAGCCACTTCTGGCTTTCAAAAATTTTTGAAAAATCAGTTGACATTTCGTAAAATATACATTAGTGTGAAATGTTTAGCATCAAATATTGCTGAATTTATTATTTTTGGGCTTTTCTGGATGTGGATGGCATTGATTAATCAAGATTAAAAATTCAAGTGGAGGAAAAAAATCAGCGCCATTTGCAATTGTGGGTGGGACCTGTTCAAATGTCAAAATTGTTGTCACATGGCGCGATTTTAGGCGCGATTTTGTGAGCAAAGCTAGACTCGACAGAAGCGCGCCAGAAGCAGAATCGCGCCAACAATCGCGCGCCTTTGCAAGTCTAGCTTGCATGAAAATGGATAAGCGTGCGATTTTTGTCGCGCGATTATTGAAAATTAGGCGCGAGAAATGGCATTTCTCGCAAATGAAAATGCACCTTTAGTCCAGCAATGATGTGCAAGATCTCCAACCACGCGGTCCTTGGCCCTAAGGCTGAGTACCCCGGGTCTGGCATTTGTGGCCTGTCTTTATGGCACCGGCTGATTAGCACAGAAGTGAGAGATGATAAGATGCGAACCCTAGACACTTAATAAAAGCCATAAAACCAAAATATTGCGTCTGTTGTCTCTCTTCTTTAAGTAACTTGGGCCTCTAACCTCCCCTGTCTTATCCCCAAGGCAGTTGAGGAGTGAAACCCAATGTTGAAGTTGTCAAAACGAGCAGACAACAATATGAAAAGGTGAGAGATAAAAGCGAGACCAAATCGAGATTCTTTCATTGAGTGGGAATACCAACTGTGACGTCAGAAACAGCGCCCTGCTAGCAGTAGCCAACAAAGTCCCTCACCAAGCTCAAATGAGCTGCGGAATACAAAATGATTTTGTTAAACGTGTTCTGAAAACTTTAAAAAATAAATAAAAATCATTTAGGCCATTTTAAGGGATGACAAAAATTATTCAGGTAAAAAAGATTTGATGTCGTAAACCTTTTAAGTTTTTTCGTGGTTTTTAAGTTTTCGTGGGGTCTTGGTGAGTTGAATTTAATGGGTCCCCAATACAGAGTTCTCGAGTTAAATATGACATCCATATATGGGCATTTACTCTCCAATATGGATGCTGAAATGCCCATATATAGATGTCATTACCCAGAAAGCATTGAAGGAAACTTGAGTTTTTATGGGGATCCCATCTTGTTAAGATGCTTACTTCGCAGTTTACACTAGTTATGTGGAATGGTCCACCACCAGCCCCCATAAGGAAAGCTTCAGGATTGTGAGCGATTTGAGTCAATTTATCGAGATTGTAAATCTATGATGATGATAATAGAAATAAAGTTCATTATTTTATTTATTATTATTATTATTATTATTATTATTATTATTATTACTTTATTCCTTAGTGGAACAGGTTGTAAATTCCTTACTCCACCCACATCTATGAGTGTTGGTCTTCCACATATTCCTTGTATCAATATATTATTTATATTGATATTGTTAAAAAAAAATTATGATACCTTTTGCTGCCAAATTAAAAGGTTCCTTTTTTAAATTTGGACAATCAATAATTTGAACTGATGCTTCTTCAAATGAATTTTTTAATCCTTTTTCCAATACTAAAAAAAATTAAGTTACTGAATATGTGGCGCCATCTAGTATCGGATATTATTAACATTAAGCGGACAAGTGAGAGATCGTTGTTTGATCAAGTTGTAATTTAAGATGGATTATACTATACCTGATCGTAACTCATTGGCCTCCGGTTGATAAAGCTCCAGTTTAGCGACCGGAAAACTCATAGTTAATTTAAAACCTTGCTGATTGATTGAAATTGAAAGAACAAGTGGATGAGGCCTTGGTCAAAAGTTGTTGATTCCTGATAACACTCTTATCAAGATTAAACAATTCTCCACTGGGTGTCGCCGCAATTCAATGCGAATTTTTAAAGTTTTGCTAACGTCTAATCTTGGTCTCAAGTAGTACATTTACGTAAGATTTTACGAATACAACTTACAAGGAAATGTAATACACAAGGTAAATATGAAAATATAAGTTGACCTATTTGAATTTACAATATATATTACATTTATAGATGCTAAGATGAACGGCAAAACAAATACCGGTAGGTAGAAACAGAAATCCCAAAGCCACACATTTTATATTTTCATCGTTACAAGCTTCATTGAACACATTCGTCTATCAAGTATGCGATTTTCTCAGTATAAACTAAATGAAGATCGATTTTAGGCGACTTTACAATATATTTATTGTAATTTATTTGGGGAATTATACGCATTTCGCATTTTATAAATACAGGCTTAAAGCGCATCAAAACTAACAGACATGTGGCAATTCCTCCGATTAGAGTTAAAACAAGCCAATAAGAATTACGTACAGTTTAAGAGCCACAACTGAGTTTTCGTCTTGACAAACTTCGTTGTGATTATACCTTCCAGAAAGTTACAATTGTAACTTGCTGGAGAGTTCCACTTTCACGCAACGACAAAAAAACTAGAAAATTAAAAACTTCAAAAATTAATTTATATTCCGGCCATAAAATGTACAGTACCGTAATGATATAAATTAAGAAAATTTAATTTTATTTACATTTTTATACAGGTATCCCATGCAATCCATACGGAGTACTACAGAAACCACCTAAAACATTCTCAGGAGGATTTTCTAAGATGAAACTAAAAGAAGTGATTGTTAAAGGTAAGGTAAGTCTATTCGTTTTATTTATTTTTACGATATACTGTACGTGAAACACGGTGGATAAGATTCTAAAGAAAACCTCAATGCCTGATTGTTGCGTGTGCTGTGTACTTCCGACCGAAAAAGGGGATGGCAAGCGGGACGTGAAATTAATGACTCGTTAGAGTATCACTCACTTCATTCAAAAACCCAGTCTGGTTTCTATCTTCCTTTTGAGCCGGTTGTGTGTGAAAATGATTTGGGTACGTCCTAAATCACAATAATATATATTTTCAACTCATTAAAGGGTTTATGACATCACAGTTTTTATTGGTCCATTGAATCAAGCATTGTTTAAAAGCTTAAAATAATTTTTCAGAAATTTTTTGACAAATATTAAATGGTTTAAACAACAATGCTGAAGTTGCGAAAACGAGCAGACAAGTGAGAGATAAAAGCCAGACCAAATCGAGAATTTGCGCGATTGTTACCAGTTGTGATGTATACCTCCATTCATTTAACATGGGGGAATACTAGCTGTGATGTCAGAAACAGCGCCCTGCCAGCAACGGCCAACAATATCTCTAATCAAACTCAAATGAGTTGTTCGGGATACAAAATGATTTTTTAAAGGCATTCCGATAACTTTAAAAAATAAATAAAAATCATTTTAGACATTTTAAGAAATGGCAAACATTATTCAGTCATAATATTTTTGATGTCGTAAACTCTTTAATTAATGTTTGATAGTATCCTGTTCCATTAATTTGGGTATGGGCTGGAATGGGTCTTTCAGTTCCAGCGAGTTTGATTCCATATTACCAATACCCATGTGGTTTTTTGATCTGAATACAATGTGCCATTTCTGTGTGGATCACATAGATAAACGATTATCTCAGTTTCTTTCGTCCGTTTAATTGCATCTCAATACTCAAATAATTGTGCCGGTGCATTATATTTCAGCTAGGTAAGGGTTATCATGAGTGGGAACACAATTTAATCACAATCATTAAAGAAACAATGTTAATATTTTTCTGGCAAATATAACATGAATAAAGATTTTAATTAACAATAATTGTAAGTAATAATTTCCAATTTAGTGTTTGTTTTATTGAACTTTTGTAACAATTACATTGGAAAATTCAATTGGCCACTAAGCTCTATTTAACAATTCGTTCACGAAACTGAGAAGAGAACTTTTTTGAATTGTACTGAAAGTATATATTGTGATATCGTATTTTGATCCTCTAGTTGAGCCGAGTCGAAAAATCATTGTTTTGTACAGGGTTGGTTCATTTAAATCAAAACGATTTAAATCAAATGATTAAATCATGATTTAATCAGCACAAAAAAAATCATGATTAAAATCAAATTACAAATTTCCTCAGAAGATCCCTTTAAATTGTAAAAATACAAATTTGCAAACATTAATCTCTATAATTTTATAAAACAACTTCTTTCTTTATATGTGATTGTACGTTATAGTGGTCCGCCCTGGTCCTTTCGCACAGTCGTGGAAGTGAACTGTGCTTCAAACGGTCAAAAATGAGCGAAAAACCATTTTTCGAATTTCGATGGAAAAGTTCGGATTTTCGGCAGCACGCGAGCCACCGGAGTTGTACGCGAGGTCCCGTCGAAATCGATCGTGCTCTAATAACGCAATATGTTGCGCTATTGCTTCTCTGCTGAACTGAGCATGGAAAGCCTTGTCATTTGCTTGTAAAATCGAGGTTTGACCTCTAATATGATTCCAATGACATTGGCTATGACCTCCAAACTGTTTCAAACTGGAAATTACTTCTAAATTGATGACAACTGCTTGGCTGCGATTATTATCGCTCAATACTGCAGTATCTTCGTAATATTGAGTTAAACTCGCATATATATTGATGCAAAATCCCAAAATCACTTGAAGTAGCATGGAGCAAAAACATCATCTTTCCTTGACACAAGAAGGTTAGAGAGTGTTTAATCTCGAACACAGCAAAGTACAGAGTGATAAAAATTACATAAAAAGCCCATAGGGCTATAAATAGCTCTGACTAGCTTAGGATCACAAACTGGACTAGTATGTGATCCTATCACAAAGAATTAAGACTAGGCTTCCAGTTAATGACTAAATAAAGACTGGAACCTAGCATATAAAAGCATAAGTTATAAAGTGCTGACTCAAACAACTAAATAAATACATAAATGAGTCAGCTCATACATAATTATCCCAAACTAATTATCAAGCAATTACAAAGTTATAGATCAAATCAATTATGACACCTTGTCATAAAAACTAAACTAAATAATAACTTTAAGGTGCGGGTACTTAAGAATAAGATTCGCACCTGTGTTAAATACATAACTTATGCATAAAACACGTTGACCACACGTGTTTCAGTTTACTTAGACCTACAGTGATGTCTTAAGCAAAAAGATGTTATTTTGGATTAAACCAATTTTTTTATCTGCAAGTGTTCTGCCTGAATTTTCTCATAATTTTCATAGGAAAATGTTTTTATTAAATTATGGTTTTAGACTAATTAGACTATGCTCTACAACTTTATAATTGAGTATTTGGTGCTAACTCAAACGGTTAAAAAGTTAAGAAAGCAATGGGTCACTTTTAGAGGTCAAAGGTCAAATTTTATATCACCATTAATTTTGCCATACCCACTTTACTATTCAACTAGGTCAACAGAATTTTTCTAAGATGGACAGGATGAGAGAAAATTCGACTTAACACCCTTAAATGGGACACTCTATATACCGTATTTTGTCGATTAAAGGCCGCGGCCTTTATTACTAATTGCGGCCGAGGGGTGCGGCCGTAATTCGAGGGCGGCGTTTAAATCGTTTGCCGTAAATTGCGTTTCATGTACGCAACTTTTTAAAGTTAAAACAACTTAAAAAGTTGCGTACATGAAACGAACGTACGTACGTTGCGTTTAGCTATGCAAACGTATTAAAAACGTTTGCATCTACTGTATATATACTCTGTATAGTAGAGAAAAAAACCAATTGTGAAATCACTTTGATCTTCTCTACTGCACAGAGTAAATATACAGTACTTGCAAACTTTAATACATTATTTCGAATGTAATAATGTAAGTTTATTTATCAGTTTTGAAGTAATGTATTAAATATACATTACTTCAAAACTGATAAATAAACTTCGAATAATGGCCGCGGCCGTAATTCGAGTGCGGCGTTTATTTTGAATTACAGCCGAGGGGCGCGGCCGTAATTCGAGGGCGGCTGTAATTCGAGGGCGGCCTTTAATCGACAAAATACGGTATATATATATATATATATATGTATATGTCTCCTCTAAACCAAATCTGATTGGCTAATAAATGTGTGAAGCCGTATCCCAGCCATCTGATTGGCTGATGAATGTGTGTGTGGGTATGTGTGAATGCAAAATTATAGAAATAGCAAATGGCGCCCAAATTGTGTTTTTGGCAAAATTCCACTTCAAAAAATAAAGTTGCACTGTATGCCATGTTATTTACATAGAAAGAAAGCCCTTTTCCAGCTGATTAAAATCGATATGTTTATTTTTTTAAGTACTCGTTGAAAAGTAGTTTAAAATGCGATCAAATGTTTCGGCCGCATAGTGAAATACGCGTGGTTTGTACGGAAGCCCCCACCAGGAGTCGGCGTATTCGAAAAAAATAAAAGAAGATATGTATGAGGCGCCATTTGTGCAATAACTATTCTCTTGTATATATAAAATAATTTCAAATATATATAGTGTAATGTCTTATATATATAATATATTCTGCTATATATTATTAGTTTTATTGTGCTCAAGTAAGAGAAGTTACATTGGAAAGAGGAGACAGGAAGACTATTGTATGTTTAACAGGTGCGTGTATATGTGCTGTGACAAGTGTTTACAGTGGTTTTTACATGCTACATTTGAGCAATTAAAAATGACAGAGCGAACTTCATACGGGACAAGCGCGATAAGGGAAGGATTTAGAAAGAAAAGTCGATTGTTTGAGAGTTAGTTCTATAGTGAAACGACGGGTCCGCCTAACATTAAGTTGGGAGCGAAAGTAATGAGTAATGAAGTGACAGGGGTTAGAAGAGTCACGGAGAGCATCAGCAATAGCATTAAGGTCTCCAAGCTTAAGTAAATTATCCAGATTCAGTAACCCTGAAAGTGTGCAGGCATTAGTAATGGAGGCTTGCTGTTGAAGGCGAAAAGCAACTCGTATCACTCGATTAAAAGCAGTGCGTAACGGTGTAAGACGTAGGGCAGTCGAGGGAAACCAGATAGGAGATCTAAACGTAATAATTGGATAAAGTTTTGATTTGATAACTTGGACTATTTCTTTAGCAGTGAGGGTCCTACAGAGACATTTAAACAGGTAAATAAGTTTGTTAGTTTTGGAGGTAATAAACAAAATGTGGGGTGAAAACGAAAAATGGCTGTCAAATAAGACTCCCAAAATTCTAGTAGACAGATGGTCGGAGGTTTTCTTATCAATCAGAAGGATCTGAGTTTTGTCTTTATTAAGCCGCATATCATGGTTGCGGTACCAATCATCCATTAGATTCACATCACTGAATTAAGCTGAGATGCTCGGCAGTTTGTGAGCAGGGGCAAGTGGTGTGTAGAAAGACATCATCAACAAAGCCTAAGACAGAAGTAAGAAAGCGGAGGTGAAAGAGCAGTAAGAAAGGCAACGAAAAGAAGGGGTCCCAACTTTGAGCCTTGAACGGTCTCACGTGTCGATGGGTAGCTGCTTTTAGCGACATCACACGTGATAGTCATGCTCCGGTCAGAAAGGTAAGAGACAAGGAGGGCAAGGCATTGCCCACCAAACCCAAGAGTCTGAAGACAGTCAGTAATTAAAGCGCGAGGAGGAGTGTCAAAAGCTTTAGAAACGTCGGTTTTGGCAAGTAGAAAGACCAAGTCAGCATCGAGTGCTGCTACAACTTTAAGGTAAATAGTTAACAAAAGGTGAGAGCAGCTGACATGGGGTTTGGCTCCATATTGGTTAGGGGGTAAACAGCGAAGTATTCGTGGCCGTATCTGCAAAAGTACGCACTCGTCGAAAATTTTACTAATGTAAGGAAGGACCGAGATGGGGCGGTAATTACTAATTAAATTATGATCACCGGATTTAAATACGGGGACAATAGTGGCACATTTCCATCCAAGAGGGTAAGCACTACTATTAATAATAATATTAAAGAACTTAATGAGTTGGGGTATGAGAGCGGGGAAAATGATCTTAGCAGCCGCACCCAGAATACACTCAGATTTTGGGGGAGGTTTAGTATTGGCCATAGCTAAAACAATGTCATTATAAGTAACTTGGTCAAAAGTGTTGAAAGAACCCTCAGGTATATCAATCACAGGATAGGATGGGAGGGGATGGGATAAGATTTGAAGAGGATTATCGCAGTATGCAGCGTAGGATGCGGAGAGCTGAAAAGGAAAGGCATGAGATTTGGTAGTAGTAATTCCTTTGATAAGATGCCATATATTGTTAGTGCGACATGCATGAAGAAAAAGAGAACGTTTGGCTCGTCTACAGGCAGCCTGGAAGTGACGTTTGCTTGATCTATAATCATCACGTGTGCCTGACCCCAAGATAAAGCGCTTATAGGAAGTAGTTCTGGGATGGAGAATTTTAGTTAACGTAGGAGACCACCAGGATTTACTAGTTAAGGAGTTAGTGGAAGTGACCAAGGGAGCGTGCTTATCAAGAATATCTAAAATATTTTGGGTGAAGCTGGAAGCAATAATATTAGGGTAATAATAATAAGATTAGTAGCTGTTATGAAATTCCAGGACATAGTGGATAAGTCAGTAAGGGCGACAGGCCAGTCGATAGCCTTAACATTACGTCTCATTGAAGTGTTAGTGGGGTATTGGTTTTTGCTAAAACAGGAAGATCAAAGTCGGCATGAACTATCTTATGATCCAGATTGGTAAAGTCAGCTAGGTCAAGACTATTTAGTTTAAAGTGAGGGGTGGTGAAAATCTGGTCAATAAGTGAAGCAGAAGTTTTAGTAATCCGAATTGGAGCCTGTATATGGGGAATTAGATTGACATTGCTAAAAAAGGAAAGGTAAACAACAATAAATTGAAAAGTGAAGTGAGAAGATGTAATGAGAATGGATAAGCCTTCAAGGCCGGGGATCTGGGTTGTAGTCATACCAGACACAGAAAAGGAGTCACTAACGAAAAGACAAACTCCACCACCCCGGGAGGAGCGGTCCTGCCAATAGCACGAGAAACCGGGTAAGTCAATAAGGGAAGTATTGCAATCATCATGTAGCCATGTTTCTGTCACTGCAATGATATCAGGGGAAAAAAGTTTAACTAAGCCATACACACTACCAATTTTGGGTTCAAGTGAGCGAGCATTGAGGTAAAGGAGAGATAGGTTGAGTTGGTTTTGCGTAGCTCTGCTACGCAGTCGGTAGAAAGGGCAAGGGACTTCCAGTAAGATGTAGGTCTCCACTAGCATCGGGATCGGAATGAGTGGGCGTACGGATAAGTGTTGGGTTCTGACCTCGAAAAGGGCGTACAACAATAATCATTATCAGGCCACAGGCTCGGTTGTAACAGGGGTGTTTCGTCATCACCGATAACTCGCACAAAATAGTTGGAAGAAGGTGAATTATCTTTCTTAGTCCATTTAGCGCAAGCTTTCACTAAATAGCCACTATCTTCAAGGTGTAGTTTGATATCCGATGCAGTTGTGTGGTTGTCAATATTGCCAACGCTAATGCGTACAGTGGGGCGCCGGTCAATGGTCACACGGGCCCTAAATCGGGCATTTTCGGAAGTCCCAATGGTGGTTGGTTTTCTTCTCAGTGCTGATCGCTGTTGTGGGTCTTGCATTCCCACGTTGAGATCGTCAGATTGGGTCGGTACTTTGTTTTTCAGAACGTCAGAAAAAGTAGCAGCCGCTGCTTGGTTCACTGGCCTAGTCGATTGATTTGGAGTAGTCTTACGTGTATCATTTTGTTGGGATTTCTTGTTATTCACTTTGATTGGAAGAGATGCTGTAATTCCGCATGGTTTAAGGCAGGAAGATGCTGGGTTACCCGAGATTATCGTAGTACTTTTCAATGTGGTTAGTTCTTTTCTGGTTTCGCGCAATTAATTGTTGGTTGCAGTCAGTTCGGCACGAAGATTCATGACTTCATCAGTCAGATTTGCAAACTTCACTTCCAGGGAATTAGCGAATTTCATAAGAAAATCGAGGCACTTATCGTTTTGGGATTGGAGGTTACGAAAGGTCTGCAGAACATCTCCAAAGCCACGTTGGTCGGAGTTACCCATGGGCGCCGCCATGTATATAATATATTCTCCTATATATAATATAATTTCAAATATATATAATTTCTCGAAATATATATATTTTCAGAAATATATTTTTTTTCAGAAATATATTTTTTTTCAGAAATATATTTTTTTTCAGAAATATATTTTTTTTCAGAAATATATTTTTTTTCAGAAATATATTTTTTTCAGAAATATATTTTTTTCAGAAATATATTTTTTTCAGAAATATATTTTTTTTCAGAAATATATATAATTGGACTTAGTTTTTTTCCACCGAAATCAAAATGCATGGTGATTGGCTACATTCAAGACTACCGTAGCTAGACATACAATACAATCAGAAGTACATAAACTCTATGTATGTACTTCTGATACAATACAATACAAAAAAAGTCTTGAGCACATGTATGCTGACTCCATGATATATTTTAGTTTGTGAAGCTGCAAAGAAAAGTATTGCAACAATTGGGACAGAATTTGGGTTTGGTTCAAAACATGGGAGCCCCATGTGATCCATGGAGTGCTCCAATTTCAATTTCTAGTTTACTTTTTTTATGTCTTAACCTAACCTAGGTAAAGTGAAAAAAGTGAACTGGAAATATATCATGGAGTCAGCATACATGTGCTCAAGACTTTGTATTGTAGGTCTAGCTACGGTAGTCTTGAATGTAGCCAATCATCATGCATTTTGAGTTCAATGGAAAAAACTAAGTCCAATTATATATCCGTTTGAAAAAATGTATATTTTGAAAAATATATATTTCTGAAAAATATATATTTCTGGAAAAATATATATTTTGAAAAATATATATTTTGAAAAATATATATTTCTGGAAAAATATATATTTTTGAAAAAATATATATTTCTGAAAAAAAATATATTTCTGAAAAAAATATATTTCTGAAAGTATATATATTTCGAGAAATTATATATATTTGAAATTATATTATATATAGGAGAATATATTATATATATAGCAGAATTATTATATATATAAGACATTACACTATATATATTTGAAATTATTTTACATATACAAGAGAATAGTTATTGCCCAAACGGCGCCTCATAGTATGGAGTGTTCAATATATATTTAAGGAGATAAGGAGAAAACAATAATAATAAAATTTTGTTTGTTTATCACAACTTAGATTTCGAGGTCACCCAGATTTCCCAGATTCCCATATTTCTGACCGCACGGTAGTCTCTAATTTAAATCTGCACATAAACATGTGTCCACAAAAGACACCTAAGATTAATATCTCATGAGAATTAATTATATAATAATTAATCGTAAATCATTGATATAATCATACATAAAACTCACGAATAAGGTAAAACTCAATAAATCAGTGAAACTGATAAATAAATACTCGATGTACTTACCTTAATTACCGTACCAAAACGCAAATTGTTCCTGAATGAACTTAGGCGAAAAATGATTGTTAGGCGAAAAAAAGATTTAAAAAAACTTAATGTTTTTGGAAAAAAAGGTATGTGGCATATATTTTAATCAACGTCTTGCAATGCCACATACCTTTTTTTCCAAAAACATTAAAATTTTTTTTTTATTTGAAGCGAGAATTGAGGTTTCATATTATATGGTAAACGTTACTTAAACGTTATACGTCGTCGTTACGGCAGGTAAATGTCAATTAAACGTTTAACGTACCACCAATGGCTCAGGCAAAGCTCATCGAAATAACCATGGCAACTTAAACTATTATTTTAATCTACTGATTTCGAGAATTTTCATGGTACAATCTTCCTGTTGATGATACTCAGTTACAGTTACTGACCCTGTAATTGAAGTGATGTATATACAGTATATCTTTATCATCAGTAAGAATAATAAATTTTTTTCTTTAAATCTATGACAATAATTAAGATAAAAAATATCATGTGATATTAAATTCAAAACTTACCTACAATATTCTGGGTTGTTCAGAGAATCATTTGGAGGCAATACAAAAAAAGCAGCCTTTTCTATGGTTGTGTATGGTTGAAGGTTACTGAAGTTTGCACAATCATTATTCAAATGTACGTTGTAGAAAGTGTGGGAGATAAGTTGATAAAATGGAAAAAAAATTTTTTTTTTATTTTGTTAAATTTTATTGTCGATTTTTTTCAATATACTAGTAAACACATGTACATTTTACAGAAACAAACTTTAATTGCATGTTTATGGTCAAAAAGTCACTTTAAGACAGATAAGTTAAGTTATCTTAATGAATTTAAACTTTTTTGTGTTTTCCTCGATAACTTTTTTGTGTCGGCTGAGCACAGGTTATTAGGGAGATTGCGCAACCACTTTTGTAAGTTTGACTTATAACTTATAATCAGTTATAACTTAACAACATATCAGTTATAACTTAACAACATATCAGTTATAACTTAACAACATATCAGTTATAACTTAACAACATATCAGTTATAACTTAACAACATATCAGTTATAACTTAACAACATATCAGTTATAACTTAACAACATATCAGTTATAACTTAACAACATATCAGTTATAACTTAACAACATATCAGTTATATCTTAACATATCAGTTATAACTTAACATATCAGTTTAACTTAACAACATATCAGTTATAACTTAACAACATATCAGTTATAACTTAACAACATATCAGTTATATCTTAACAACATATCAGTTATCAGTTATAACTTACAACGTATCAGTTATCAGTTATAACTTACAACGTATCAGTTATCAGTTATAACTTACAACGTATCAGTTATAACTTACAACGTATCAGTTATAACCTACAACGTATCAGTTATAACCTACAACGTATCAGTTATAACCTACAACGTATCAGTTATAACCTACAACGTATCAGTTATAACCTACAACGTATCAGTTATAACCTACAACGTATCAGTTATAACCTACAACGTATCAGTTATAACCTACAACGTATCAGTTTTATAACCTACAACGTATCAGTTATAACTTCAACGTATAGAAAGAGATGTTGATACAGAGTTTGCAGCAGGTACTTTTCCCTTATAATTATAACTTTTTTATAACTTTAACTTTGCCTATACTTCTTGCATTAGAGGATTTGCACAACTGAAATTTGCACAAACGTATCAACGTGTCAACGTGTCAACGCATTGTTATGCGGATGCGCATAACAAAGCAACCGGCCCGCTTCCGTTTTTTCAAGCCGCCATTTGCAAAAATGACGGGCCGAGGACACAGTATTAGAGGCCGAGGACGTGAAAATAACGTAACATCGTCATTGTCACCACCAACACACCACCACCATTGACTGCAACGGGTATTTGAATCTTGTTTTTGAATTTGAATTTCAGATTGATTGACATCACGGTGATAGTATGATTTTTTTGTTTGCGCAAACACTCATCACGTATCAGCGTAAACGTATGAACGTGGGAACGTACGGACGTATAACTTTTAATTTATATGTTTGTACGTTAATGGGTACAACCGTTTTTGTGATCTGCGCAAATCCTCTGTTATGTCGAACAGTGTTAGAAATGTTTGTGCGTGAATTTTTGCATGCGAGCAATTCGCACGTCAAAATTTGCATCATTGTAAACGAGCCTTAATGCTTAAATTTAACTCATGACTATAACTTTTAATGCAGTGGCACAAACTCTCTAATGTAAACAGAGGTGATTTATTTGAGAATTTTACACTAGATATTTTTGAATACAAATTTCAATTGTTAAAACGAGGAAAGAAATGGAAATTCCACTGGGCAAAGCTAAAAATAAGCCTAAAATTATAGACAGTTTTAAAGCAACTACTTCATTTTCGTCTTGACATGCTTCATTGTGAGGTGCAGGTAAGTTATCTCTTGTAATTTTCTGAAGGGTGCCACTTTCTTTAATTGATAAAATACTAGAATATTTTTAAAAAAATTGTTTAATTCATATATTTCCGGTTCTGCAATGATTATTAAGGATTACTTACTATTTACTAAACATTTGCTTGTAAATGAATTCTTTGCGATAAACATAAGCAACGTTAAATTTATAAAAAGAGATTTTGGCGAAACGATACGAGCAGTTTCCTTTCATATCAATTAAGCCCAATGTCAGTGACGTCAAGTAAGCCGTTTTGCTAGTGTAAACTAACTGCAGTCCGATTTCTCGCGACTTTACGAAAGATTTGTCCGGATTACTTTGTATTTTCTCCCATGCTGATCTAAACGAAGGTACCTTTGCAGTCTAACTCAAAAATAAAAAAGAAAATTAATTTTATAAAAATATATGACTTTGTTAAATTACTCTCAATAATTCGTCTTCGGTACTTCCTTTCCAAGTGCATATTGAATAATCGGTTTGAAACACTAATTCCTCGAGAGATTCAAACGGAATGTGCGTTTTGCTAACTGTTAAAATTGAGGTGAGTTTAGATGAATAATGGGTAAAAATCAGAATAGAAAACAAATGGAATATTTGTAGTATAATGTTGCTGGATAAATTAGAATTAATGACTGAAACACCTGAAATCAATTGAAAAATGTGAATAAATCTTTTAAAAAGAGCGAAATCAAACAACAACCTGTTAATAAAAGTGTGTAAAAGCTGCTTATCACATAATTAATGAAACTCATGAACCAAAATTTGGGTTTATTAGTTTTCTTTGTGATATTTTTTTGAGAAATGTATTTATTGATGGTTAAGAGAACCGCTATCAAAATTACGAAGCATATAACACATGTCCAAATGACAGTTGTAAATGGCTCGAGATAAAAGAAAATTTTTCCATCAACTCTTGTTAGATGACGATAGATTATTTTTCCTAATATTTCATCTAAAGTTGGTGCAAAATCAACTATTCTAGCTCGTTCTGTCGTATGTGCTAAAGCTATTCCAATATCAGATTCCTAAATTGTGTAAGAATATATTATGGTATTTTGAAATCCTCAATTTAACTCTCAGACGCCTTTCCTATGTGCTATTTGTCCCAAGCTGCAGTTCTGAATACAATTTTTTTTAAATTATTTTTTTTAATTTTCTGAGCTGTTCAAAAAGTGTTTTTACATACACTTAATTTATTTGGTAATTTTCAGACTTTCATAAAATATGCTCATATTTTCTCATTACAATAACTTAAAAGCTTAAAACATTTGCTGTTTTCACTGCATTTCTTCTCTTTAGTGAGAGCGCTTTTAGAATACAATGCCACCTATATGCAAAGTAGAGAATAAACAAAGCAGTCGACATGGTCAGTTCACATTTTATATGTAATTGCAATTAAAATTAAGTTAATGTACATGCAATTATTATATATAAGTGATTACCGTATTTTGTCGATTAAAGGCCGCGGCCTTTATTACAAATTGCGGCCGAGGGGTGCGGCCGTAATTCGAGGGCGGCGTTTAATTCGTTTGGTCATAAATCGCCTTGCCTGTACGCAACTTTTTAAATTGTAAAACGTGTGTTTAATCGATTTTAATGTGTTTAATACGTGCAAACGTATTAAAAACGTATTAAAATCGTTTGAACACATCTTTTACAACTTAATAAGTTGCGTACATGCAACGCAATTTAGACAAAACGATACCGTACACATTTCGAATAATGGCCGCGGCCGTAATTCGAGTGCGGCGTTTATTTCGAATTACAGCCGAGGGGCGCGGCCATAAATCGAGGGCGGCCTTTAATCGACAAAATACGGTAAACATTCTCAAATGATCACATTTTAATGATTTCTACAGTCGGTTACACCTAGTGTCGGTTGGTGAAACCATGGTAACCATGGTAACAGCTTTAAAACACTTTAACACAGCGGATACAAAAGAGGACAATTGGCCCCACTAATATGTCTTTGCATTGTCTTAAATTGATAGACGTCCGAGGGTTTTAAAGGGGTTTACGACATCAGATTTTTTTATTGGTCCGTTGGGTCAAGCACGTTTTAAAATTCTAATATAATTTTCTGAGATTTTTTGAAAAATATTAAAGGGTTTAAAGTTGTGAAAACAAGTAGAAGACAAGTGTGAAAAATGAGAGATAAAAGCGAAACTGAATTGAGAATTTGCGCAATTGTTACCAATTGTGACGTAAATCCTGCATCAGAAACAGCGTCTTACCAGCAATGGCCAACAATAGGTGCATTCAGGAATTAAAACTCGTCAAAAACGTATGTTTTGTGTATAATTCTCAGTGAAAATCTGAGGCTTAAGTTTTAGGCAAGTTTTAGCTACGTTTTAGCTTCGATTTAGCTTCTATCATATGACTTAAAGCCATCATGTGACTTCTAAAACAAATGGTGCCGATCTAACTTTGCAACAGTAGAGTTAGATGCTGCGCAGACGAGTGCGCAATTGTAAGGCTAGGTTCCCACACAACAAAAATCGCGCGATTTCGTTTTGCGTTTTGCCTCAAAATCGCGCTATTTCTAAAATTTTAAAATTTTTCTAGGTTTCCACATGCAGCAAAAACACAGAAAAACATAGAAAAAATTTCAATTTTAAAAATAGCACGATTTTGAGGCAAAACGCAAAACGGAATCGCGCGTTTTTTTGTGTGTGGGAAACCTAGGCTAAGACTCAACTTGAGTCTCTTGTGAAACGCTGGAATTGTGGCGCGCATGCACGCGCGTTTCTTGGCTTAAACTAAACGTTTCCGGAAATGACGACACATTTCAGAAAACGAAACGAGCGAAACGACTGAAACATGAAAATGTTTTAGTTCCTGAATTTACTTTAATGCTTCTCACCAAGCTCAAATGAGCTGTATTGGGATACAAAATGATTTTTTAAATGTATTTTAGAAACTTTCTTAAAAAATAAATAAAAATTATTTCGGCCATTTTAAGAGATGACGAACTTTATTCAGTCATCAAAATTTTTGATGTCGGAAACCCGTTAATCAAATTCACTTACATTTTTGTGTAATTTGGCTAGCATTCCGAACGGAGTGTTGTTTCGATATACACCACCGTAAAGACGGTCAGGGGGCTCTTCTACGATGAAACTAAAAGAAGTATTTAAGCTATTAGTCAATTTATTTGTATGTATTTATTTATTTGTTATGCGTTACGTGAAATTAATGGCCCGTTTGAGTATTGCGACTATTTCATTATTATATCCTTTCCGTTTTGCACCTTCGTTTTGTTTCGGTTGTGTGACAGCATATACTGGTAATTTCTAAATTGCATAAAATACTCTCAGTTTATATTGTAGGGGTTTGAAATAGGTGCAAATACTAAGATCGCCGTAAGCCGAATTAGTTTTCCCATTAATTGTGGAAAGGGCTGGTCTGACATTTTTAGTTGAAGCGTTTTGAGTTTCGTATTACCAACGTGTTTTTTGATCAGTTTGTTTCCAGTCGCAAAGTACAAGCGGTACATATGCCAATCCTATAAAAACAATTTTAATTTGATAAACAAATTAATTAGATTAAGTGTTGCTTACTTTTTCCGATAGTTGTGCTTCAATTAAGTAAATTTTGATGTCGTGAGAGATGAAAAATGGATTGAAATGCAGCGTTACACATTGACTTATGAAAACCCAATTTGTTGGATGAAATTGTGACTCCATTTTCTGAAATTTAAAAAGTGAATACATTGTATTTAAAGGTCAAGTGTAGTCAAAATTGTAACTAGCGGATGGGGAGAGGATAGACCTCGTGCATCTGCGCATGTGTGGCTCATGCTGTAGAAAAACAAACGGAGTTTACATTACTGTGTTCCAATAAAAGGTAATTTCTTTAATTATTTTATTTTAACTCTTTATATCATTCAATTTTGTTACAATTATAATATCAAGCGGTGTGGATTATGTTTTCCTGGTTCTCATGATGAGAAGAAGAAAAAGTTTAAGTCCCCACACATGCGCACATGCGCACATGCGCGAGGTCTATCCTCTCCCATCCGCTAGTAAAATAGTTATATTATAATGTTATAATGCGAAAGACATTATAACATGTATTTTATTCTTTTTATTGTTGCATATTTATTACTTTATAACAAAAACAATGTTCAGTTGGTTCTCCTTTGTTTGTCGTGCAAAGCATTGTTGAATGTCACCAGTTCTAAATGTTAGCAAAATAATCATCTGCGCATGGGCATAGGCATGGGCAAAGAATCGAAATTCGACCAAACTTGAAAACTAGTTCTATACTCTATTTATTATTTCGTGCGCGAAACTCCCATTGGTTAATGACCTATATTGTACTGAAAGTATATATTGTGGCATCTTATTTTAATCCTCTAGTTGAGCTGAGTCGAAAAATCATTGTTTTGCATCCAAAAAATGTGCGCAACAATACAAAAAGCCAAATGTAAATAATTTTTTAAAAATATTTTACAAGCATTTTCATTCGTTAACAATGGCACGCACATTTTTGGACTACAAAACAATGATTTTTCGACTCAGCTCAACTAGAGGATTAAAATAAGATGCCACAATATATACTTTCGATACAATATAGGTTATTAACCAATGGGAGTTTCGCGCACGAAATGATAAATAGAGTAAAGATTGTTTAAATTTTGGGATTGGGAACGTCATTTGACCATAATGCATTGCATTTTTGACAAGGATTATTAAAATTTTTATAAAATAACTAGCGGTTACCCATCAAAAAGGACGGTTTTCGGAAGGCTCCACGACGTACTTTCGTAAACTTGTCACATGACACAGCACGGCACGGGATCAGTTGTCCTTGCAGACACAAATGTCTACTTATTGCACCACATTGTCGATGGAGGGACTGATCAGCAGTTCCTGAAAACCTGAGGAATTTCTCAGGGTTTTGGGGCCAGGGATCAGTCATAGGTTTGGGTGTTGTCATGTCAGTGTGCAGTCGTTGTCATCAAGCAACGGCTCAGCCAAACCTTGTTGATGTAACAATAGTATCACATCACATTGCTGTGATTGAGTCATTGCAATGAGGTTCGGGTGTTGTTTTAGTGTTGCGGGGATTGTTGCATTGTATTGTATGTGAAGTCCTTGCATGTGCGTCATTGGTGTTGCCACATTGACACGAACTCAAACAAACACAGAAACCAAACCTCCTTATGATAGCTCCACCAAACCGCATGTTCCAATAATAATTGAGCCATTGTAATGAGGTTGTGCCCGCCTTACTTACACTAAACGTAGCTCGCCGAGTACTCCTCTATACGGAACATGTGGTTTGGTGGAGTTATTATATTGGGGTTTTTGTTTCTGTGTTTGTTTAAGTCTGTGACAATACGCAACACCAATGACAACTAACGTAAAGAGCATGCAGTAATAATAGAGGATTTGCGCAGATCACAAAAACGTATGTACGCATGAACGTACAAACGTATAAATTAAAAAGTTATACGTCTGTACGTTCATTTGTTCATACGTTTACGTTGATAGGTGATGAGTGTTTGCGCAAACAAAAAAATCATCCTACCAACGTGGTGTCTGAAATTCAAATTCAAAAACATGATTCAAATACCCGTTGCAGTCAATGATGGTGGTGTGTTGGTGGTGGGGTATGGCGATGGTACGTTATTTTCACATCCTCGGCCTCTAATACTGCGTCTCGACTTCTACCGCGTGCTCGGCCCATCATTTTTGCAAATGGCGGCTTGCAAAAACGGAAGCGGGCTGGGTGCTTTGTTATGCACATAATAATACGTTCTTACGTTCATCACCTAAACGTATCGATCTGTATGTTTTCACAATCACGTAGTATCAACGTATCTATACGTATGAAACATACGTTGATACGTTGATACGTTTGTGCAAATTTCAGTTGCGCAAATCCTCTGTTATCAATACAGTGACATCGAAACAATGACACAACGCCCAAATCTTATTACAGTGGCTCAACTATTGAAACATGTGGTTTGGTGGTGTTATCATAATGAGGTTTGGCTGATAATGCATAAAAAGCTAACAGAGAATGGAAGCTCATGCTAGCATTACATTTTTGTGTTTGTTGAGTACATACTGAGACTGGTTAAGGTTAGGTATCCCGCCGCCAGTTATGTGGTGAAACGAGCAAATGTTTGCAAGGGGACGGGAAGACAAAGACCCTTCATTTTTGATGGGTTACTACTAGTTTTTTATGCAACAGAGGGAATAAATATTGCAACAATAGCATATTTTAAAGAATGAAATACATGTTATTGTTAAGATATTAAAATTGATCTTTAGCCTTTTGAATAAACTCAAGTGTTGCATTTGGATTCGCGTTGTTTTTTGTCAGCATTAATACGGTATTAAAATTGTCTAGTGAAAACGAAAGCGTTTTTTTAAACGAACTAATTGCTACAGGCTTCAAATTGATTGAAAATTGTTTGGCGATTATTTCTATTAAATAATATTTTGTAATATACAATCATTAAACTTGAAAAATTAATGTGAATTTATACCGTTGGTAATTCCTTCTTTATCATCATTATCATTAATAATAATAATTTTTGACCATTGGAATTTTTCAATTAATGAAATATGAATTAAAGTTTGCCACTCTATCCATTTCGCAACTTCATTTTTATCCTGTTTATCTATAACAACAGTTTATTTTTGTTGATATTTGAAATATGGCTTACCTGCAGTACTCCGAGTAGTGCAGACTAGCACCACTTCTAGAAAACACAAACAACGACATAAACGGAGAGTTACCTCCATGAGCAAATTTCAAAACTGAATTGAAATTAATAGACAATGTGTTGAGACAGCCAAAGGACAAAGAAATTTTTTTTTAGAAAAAAGTCATTATAATGATTTTAGGCACCTCGGATACCAAATTGCTCAGTTATTTGCTGGTTAAGACTTATTAAAAATGTAAGAGTCAATTTATGTGTTGACACGCAAAGTTCGCCTTCTTTTGTTCAAATTTGTATGCCCGTGCCGCAATCATTAGACGGTTTGCGCTTTCACGAACGAGATTTAATTACGAGACACGAGATAATTAATAAATATGAAATAAATTCATTTTTATTAATTATCTCGTGTCTCGTAATTATTAAAATTGTTTCAGATTGCGCTTGCACAAACAATCAAACACAAACGAAACGAAATGAACAAGAAACATGGCTTGCTCAAAAATTGTAATATTCTAGTGTAAATTATGTGTGTTAAATGGCATGTTTGTATAAAAAATAGTTATTTGCAAACAAATTACTAACCTGGATGACTAAACACTACCGAAAATACAACGAGCCGATGAAAATCAAGATGGATGCCGCGCACGCTTCAAATTGCAGAACAATGCGCATGTGCGAAGTTTTGTGCACACTGCACATGATGTGCAGAGCATTCGTATTATCAACTAATATACGAACGAATTGAAAAATAAATCTCGTATATTCGTAATACGAATGTTAAATTAAATACGAGATTTATTTTTAAAATCTCGTATTTATTTAACATTCGTAATTAAAAAAATTACGTTCGTGAAAGCGCAAACCGTCTATTAAATATAATACGGTAGGTTTTTTTCTAGCAAGTTTTATGCTTGTATGCATTTACAAAAGCTTTGACTGATTGATAGTTATAGCCAATCTTCCTGTCACACTCACTGTCTTGTGATGTCATGCTCCCAGAATGCATTGCCATTGATGACGAATTAGGTCATGTGGTGACTGGGTCAATTATTAAATAATAATATATTAATAATATTTGTAATTGTTTAATCTTCGTTATATTGTGCGCATATTAGGAGATTAGAAAGGACCGAGTTCAGCTCTCCCCTTTGTGATGTGCATTCCAAAAGAAGACAATGACCTACTTCACAACCTGTTCCGGTCATGTGATCAATGGGTATAAATAGTGTCTTCACAGGAAGTGAAGAAAAGATTCTCACAACCAGGTACCCGAGAGCATCAAACTTTTCCTCACCAGATCAGGCCCCATACAAATAACAGGGATTGATCGAGGACCCGATACCACGGAACACACCAAAAAATAACTCAGCGGACTGATGTATTTTGAACTAATAGAAACAGAGGAGTGCTCTGTTTCTATCGCTCTGTTTCTATCTCAAAATTTAATCCCAACACAAGCGAAGGAAGCTATTGTGGCATAGATTGGCCACAATCAGGCAGATGGCGCCACTACAGGGTGACTGCCAATGACGCGCTAATCCGCCAAATCTAAAAGATATAAAAGCCCAAACCCATACCATAAGCCTTGCCATTCCTGATCCACTCAAGTCCGCGCTTGACCTTCGGTCATTCTTGACGGCCGTACCTGTGACAGTCACCAAACACCTGGTACGCGATTGAAGCCGATACGCGATGAACCGATTGTTGAGTTTTAATATGGGATTTAATGTAAGCGAGAAATTGATTCATATTTGCCAAGTGTATTATTGTTTGTGTAATTGTTAGGATAAGGTTAGATTATTGCTTAAAATAAAAACAATTAAATTTGCAACTCATTGTCACTATTCGATCCATCGTGCACAACAGAGCCCGTAGTTAATCCTAAGAAGACCGTTGCCACTATACAATCAAATTCATTCTTACTGAACATATTATGGCCAGAATAAAAGCTTGTCACACTATCCTTTGTTTCAACATGCTAGCGGATGCCAGATGTGCGGATACACGTGGATCACCAGAACAATGAGATCTTGCTTTGTAAAGTTAAGCAATTTGACCAACGTGATAATATCAACTACCAACTGACCACCGAACAAAACCTAGATCACGGATAAATAAAAAAAGTCTAAAAGTCTAAAGTCTGAATAATTAAGTTTAGGCCTATTCTTAGGCCTAAACTTGATTATTCATCAAGTTTAGCATCCACCTCTGACCGAACAGAATCCAGGATCCGCACTAGGGGTCAAAATTCCTCGTACTTTTTTCTTCCCCTGGGAATTGGGGAAAATTTTTTAACTTCGGGATTCCTCGGGAAATTCCCCGATTGTTTAATTTAAATACAAATTTTTATGATATTTATGTAAAAAATCAAAACTTAAATACTTTATTTTGTTAAAATCCATCTTTAACTTTAAGTTTAAATTGAATTAAAAATTATAAAACACAAGAAATCACCTGTTTTACTTATGTAGACTGAAAATATTGAAATAATAATATGCTTATTAGTTATTCTTTAAGCTTTTGAAAATATGCTCTTAATAAACACAAGCTTTCAAAGTATTATCACCATATTGTGATTTAAGTTTGTTGCAAAAGTAAAACCAGATGATGAGAATGCCCTTTCAGACTCTACACAAGTACTTGTTATCCCCATTAAATAACTTAATTAAACACTAAAATCAAGTTTATCCTTGTTTGCATTGTAGAATAGGCTATTCTATTCTAGAATGTACGATAGTACACTCACAAAAACACGTACGTTCACCAGTTCACCCATCTACACCCGCACATCTTGCATTTTATTTCCTGTTATAAGCGCATTTTATTGTCTTGATGGGGACGGAGACAGGGAGAGGAGCTCAGTTCACTACTCAATTGAGTCCCATTAATTAATGGAATGTTTAACCATTTTAAAAATATATTTTTTACAACATAATTTTTAAAAATTTAAATTGGGATAAAAAAAATCTATTCCCCGGGGGTTCGGGGAGTGTAATTTTATAGTTTTCCCCAGGGAATTCCGTTCGGGATTCCCTGCATTTTGACCCCTAATCCGCACAAACATGGTTACCAAAATAGACAATTACATGAAAGACAATTGTTAAATCTGCACAAACATGGTTACCAAAATAGACAATTACATGAAAGACAATTGTCAAAGAGAAAAAACAACAAATATGCTGACAACAACATTTATTTATCTGCTATTTTGTTTGCATTAACAATTTTTAGACTTATTTCTAGGTAGTGTCTGGATTAATCTCAAGTTTTATTAGTTTTATTGGGATTTATTTATGTCGATAAAAGAAAATGTTCAATTAAGACACTCAGCAAACCGATGAGTCTCACTAGATTACTATCTGGGTCTCCTGCAAGATAAGTCGTGGTGCATCCAATGTTCTACTAGTCTCATTTACTTGTTAGTAATGAAACTCTTCCTTGCTAAAGTGAAAAGGTCAAGTAAAACTTGATTTTTTATCTTTTGTCTGAAATTTACCGATGATGTAGCCATAACGGCAGAAACCCCCAAGGATTTACAGGAGATGATCACATACTTGGAGAAATATATTTAAAAAAATAACCTAGAGATCAACCCAAAAAAATCGCAAAAAATGGTCTTCAGAAAAGGAGGGAAATTGAACAAAAGGGAAAAATGGACTTATAAGGCTTTACTATCTGTAGTCAACAAGTACAAGTATCTTGGCTTTATATTTACGTCACAAAATTCGATGAATGAGCAGGTTAAAATCCGGGCATCTAAAGGACAAAGAATCGTCAATGTAGCTTGGGGCAGTATAAAAAGATCCAGAATGAGAAATATAAATGATAAATTATGTTTGTATAATTCCTTGATTCAGTCGGTGTTATTTTATAGAGTTGAGCTTTGGGGTTTGCAGGCTCGGATGCCAGTTGATTTGATTCATAAGTAGAAGATATATGAAAATGGCATTGCAAGTCAACAGAAACTGTCCCGATTATCTTTGGATGTCAGAGCTTGCAGAGCATGAATGTAGAATTTACACAATAAAAAGGGTTTTTGGATATATACTGAACATGGTGGAGATGGATGACAGTAGATGGCCGAAAGTGTGTCTGCGAGTGATGTTGGCTGAAGTTACCCCGAAGAGCAATTGGAGAAATGATTTAGACTTGGTTTTGCAGGAGGCGGTACATACTACATTGGTTAAACACAAGACAGGAACACAAGAATGTGTTGGCAATCACAATGGAGGAAATAATAGGCTCCTTAATGTCTCAAGGGATCCAGAAAAGGTGGACCCAGATTGATGCATCGAGTTACTGTCCGCAGTATAAAAATCAAAAGTTTACCTATGGTAGAGAAAATTACTTTATCTTGGACACAATATCGGATTGTTTAAGAGGCAATTGGACCAGACTGCGTTGTGGAGAGGTGGAACGCGGTAATAAGTCATGGATGATGGCAGAATATCGAAAGTGTCATTTGTGTAAACTGGAGACGGAATCCATTTTGCATATTTTCAATTGTAGTAAATTGGATTCTTATAGACATCGGCATTATTGTTGGTGGAACTATGTAGTATGGGATATGGATCTTTTGAACCTTACTCTGGATGGACCGGTTGACCAGGAATTAACAAACTATATATCGGTTTTTGAGACTCAAGAAGATGTATAAGGACTGTGTGTTTATTTTTATTAAATTGATTGTTCTATTTTGTAAACAATTTACGAGCGCTCCTCATTCTAACTTTGAGTCTCCAAGAAGAATTAAAGAATTATTAAGTAAAACTTGATTTTTCTGGTTAAAATGATATATAGGTCGGAACAGTTTAGCTCACAACATAAGCTAGCTCAATATTGTCTAGTCTGTGGAGTGTGGAATGTTCAAGGTGCTTTTGCAGATATCCATCATCTGATTAATATTCTATCTCATGTTCTGTTTGCATGATTGGACGTGACGTAATTTAAATATTTTATTTTTTAGTCTGTAATAAACTCACAAGTGTGGATGCACTTTTATGCATATTTTATTATATATCACGTATAATTTAGATTTAAATTTTTTTTTGCAGATAATTATTCTAACATTAAGATTTATAAATGCAAATTTCAATTGGACAAGAAGAAAGAAATGGCAATTCCGGCGAACAAAGTTAAAAACAAGCCAATAATTTGAGACAGTTTTACAGGCACTACTAAAGGTTGGTTTACATCCATTTTACAAGCTTCATTTGGTGATAAAAAATTTAATGACCATTAACTAGACTCACCACACCATTTTCCCTCATTAATAAAAAACTATAAAAAAAATATAATTAGTTTTCATTACTGCTTTGATTATTTTTTTTACTAGGTTTTAAACATTTTCCGGTAGATTCTCTGCGATTGCTAAAAGCTAAGTTGCCTTTATGAAAAGGAATTTTAGCATAACGGAACGAACAGTTTCCTTTTACAGCAAATTTTGCTGTAACTTGGTTTACTAAATAAGCCGTTTTGCTAGTGTATACTAACTGCAATGCTGCTTTCATCGACTTCGCGCTGTATTTGTTGGCATTTCTCTGAACTTTTCTCCAAGCCGCCGAAAATAAAGGAAGTGTGCTGATAGGTCAGCCTTAAAACCAATTACGTATACGTACACGTACGTTTTACGTATCCTAGGGCTGTATATAAGCCCGTTTTATATTGACAATAAAACACTTCTTTCATTACTTACTTCGATAACAACACATGGTGGCAGCGGTAAAAACGACGGTTAGTTAGTTATTATTTTTATTTAAGGATCACATCATTGTAAGATGTCAAATAACACGTTTTCGGCGCCAGAAAAATTTAATTTTGCCGACACAGCTTCCTGGGTTTAATGGAAGCGGATTTTTATGCAATATCGTTTGATAACAGGGTTATCCAAACACCAGAAGAAAATCAGGTTGGCGCATTGTTGTATTGCATGGGCGGACACGCAAATGAAATTTTCGACGCTCTCAAATTATCGGATGACGATCAAAAAACGTTTGAAACAGTGTTGGCCGCGTTCACGAATCGGTTTATTGCAAAGAGGAATTACATTTTCGAACGAGCTAAACTAAATTCATGAATTCAAAGAGAATTCGAAACAATTGATCAATTCGCGACAGACATTTACGCATTATCGGAAAATTGTGGATTGGAAAAAGTTACGGATGTTCGAGCAATGCCGAGAAACAAACAATACGAGAGACAAGATCAGCCAAATAACAAACAATACGAGAGACAAGATCGGGGAGAAAAAGGGGGCAACAATCAAACGAGTAGTCAAACGGGATGCAGTCGATGCGGATTCCCCAAACATTTCACGGGTCATTGCCCAGCAAGCGGGGTAAACTGCTCAGGTTGTGAAAAAACTGGTCATTACGTAAGAATGTGCAGAACAAAGAAGACAAGTGAGACCGGTGGCGGAATATTTAAACGACGACAATGGTGATGGATTTTATTTGGTGTAGGTATTTAGTAAATCCAACATATGATTTCAGTCCAATTATGGCTGTGTTTATGTCAAAGATTGTCATAACACAGCTCTGAATTGTTTTATTTAATAACAAAGGCCCCGTGTTATAATAATTGCCAATTAGGCATTTAAGATATTGTCTGTAAATTTATTTTGGTAATTATTGATTATTAACAGTTATTTTGGTAATTATTGATTATTAACAGTTATTTTGGTATTATTAATATAGTTAATGATCTTGGCCAGTTTACCAAATTGGTAGTTTTTGTTTTCATGTCAAAACTGTATTTTCTGCACCAATTTGGTCCATTTGTTTGTCATTTCTCCTTTTAGAGAACTGCATGTCAAGTGATTTAGATGTATGACATCAGTTCTCTATTTTACAAAGCATTTCCATCACCTAGGTGATGAGTGGCTATTTTTAGCAATGACTTAATGCTTTTATTCAGCCCGAGACTACAATTTGTCCCGGGCCTTCTCCTTCCTGTCCAGGTTCAGCCAAGATGGCGCCTGTGAAGTGCTCCTGTGAATAAACAAGTTGTTTTACATGTTTGGACTGTTTAAGAGTGAGTTTTCTCGAAATTACATGCATTAATTCACTTGCGACATATAAGCAGTTTGTCTGCGGCCGCCGAGAGCCTTTACGCGGCCGAAGAAGTATGCAGAGTCATGTTGCCGATTCCGAGACGTAGTGCGCAAATTGAAGTTCACGTACGTCAGCCAGAAGCTGTTCGTCCCACACGCGGCTGGAATTCAGCGCGAACTCTCTACATCGTACCGCAGCAAACCACCATTCGGTGCACTTTTGGTTTTCATCTTATTGCGGTATTTTTGATGTCCAGTGCGTACCAGTGGAGTCGAAATTCTGAATTTACTGTCAGATACCAAACAAGGTACGAGGAACACAGCCAGCCTATCGCCGGAGCGCTCAGAACCATATTTAGGGCGGACTTTTGGGTCGATGGAAATCGCGCATACTTTTGGCCGCAGACGGGCCACCGAGTCCCGCAGAGCGAGCTCGGATTTTCCATCCAAAATCAAAAGTTCCAAAAATTGCAAAAATTTGATTTCCACCAATTTCTTCACTATTACGGTACTCGTGGGTCCTGGCCAAACGTATTCCACAACATTTGGCGTCAGTTCGAGCAAAAGTGAATCCAGTGCACGTTGGAGGGTGTCGGTCGAAATACGGAATGCGAGATTAGTTTTCAAAATCGACACCGGCGCAGATGTAACATTTTCTGGGAAAACATTCGATATTGAGGTAGACAACATTTGACGCGAATATTTGTCATCGACAGGTTAGGAGGAAGTTCATTGTTAGACGGGAAAACTTGTGAGGAATTGGGGATCGTTAAAAGAATGGACGCAGTTAATAAAGTTTCAACAAAATCGTACTCATCGGTGAAACCCAGATCGGAATTTCCGGAATTATTTGAAAGACTAGGACGTTTAAAAATTTCATATAAAATTAGATTAAAAGAAGGAGCGACACCACACGCGTTAACAGCGGTGTACAGTGCAATATTGACGACGTACTGGTGCATGGAGAAACGATTGAGGAACACGATAACAGACTACGAGAATTTTGGAACAATTACGGAAAAGCGGAATAACTTTAAACAAGGATAAATGTGTATTCGGGGTTACAGAAGTAAAATGTTTGGGTCATATAATTAACGAGAAAGGGATTCATATCGACGACGAACGAGTAGAGGCAATAGCAAAACTTCCACATCCACAAAACAAATCCGAACTTAGAAGTTTTTTGGGATCGATAAACTACTTAGGCCGTTTTATTCCGAATTTGGCTACATTAGCCCACCCACTTAACGAGTTATTACGGGAGAAGAACGATTTTCTTTGGGGACAATACAGACGGAAGCATTCGACAAAATTCGGGATTTTTGAGCAAACGACCAGTATTAGCTTGGTTCGACCCAACAAGAGAGACAAAAATTTCATCGGACGCATCAAGTTATGGAGTCGGCGCCGTTTTAAAACAAAAACAACAATCGGGGGAATTTCGTCCAGTAGCATATGCGGCAAAAACATTATCGACAATGCAACAAAATTGTGGACAGATCGATAAAACCTGAAACAAATTAAATAATTGAATAAAAAGAATAAATTCTTACAAGAAACCTGTCAATAAAAGTGTGTAAAAGCATTACAGAAAGTAATATATCAAATTTGGTAAAATATTCCTGCGTTTACATTTATAGTTGTATTTATTAACGGTTAAGAGAACTGCAGTCAAGAATATTATGCAAAAGATACAAATCCAAACATCATTGGATAATGGTTCGAGGTAAAAGAATAATCGCTGTTTTACTCGGTGTTGGCGATACACAATTACTGGCTCTGCATTTAAGATAGATGGCAAAAAATCAGCAATTTTAGCTCGATCTGAAGTAATTGTCATAATCGTTCCTATATCTGACTCCTACAACGTAATGTTAAATGGCTTAGAGCCTTAGAGATATTTTTAATTTATTCAATATTTTTTTAATTACATTTTTGTCTAGTATTGCCACCATTCCATACGGAGTATTGTTTTTATATATACCACCGTACAGATCGTCGGGCGTCGGTATTATGATAAACCTACGAAATAGTTACGTCATTAAATATTATCCAATCAATTTCCAATTTTTTTTCGTAACACGATACGTGAAATTAATGAATTCTTGGAGTATTCCTATCATTGTTCCACAATATCCTTTTGGTTTACTGCCGTCCTTTGGGATCAAGAGGTCGGGAGAACATGCTAATGCAGTCTAAATGATGTTAATTAGTTTTAATGGTTATTTAAATCGATTTTCAATGCATTTTATGTGGGGGCGTCATAATCCGCAATTGTTTTCCCATTTTTGGCATGGGATGAGCCGAGATCTTCACTGTAAGCGATTTTGATTCGATATTACCAATTCGAATGTGTTTTTTAATTAGGATATTCCCAGTACCAAAGTACAAAGTGTTAATGTGCCATTCCCTTGTTTAAAAATATACGTACTGTCTATTTCCCCGAACAGCTCATAGCTATAATTTCTATTTTCAGTCCACTTTACCTAGTAAGGTGAGGTCAGCCCGCCGCAGGCGTTAAGCTAAGTCATGAGAATGGTGAACTGGAATTTGAAATTCATTCGGGGAAATAGCCTTGGCGAAAAATATATACAGGGTGTATCAGAATTCATTAACATGGATTGTTCTAGGTCCGGACTGGGGACAGCACGCAGAATCTGGCCAGACAATAAAACTGTCATGATGGCGCTATGACCGGACTGAACAGCATTTAACTGTGCTAGCTTTTTGAATAAACTCGAGTGTAGCGTTGGGATTAGCGTAGTTTTTTGTGAGCATTAATACTATAATAAAATTGTCCAGAGTAGACCCTCCGAATTTTTAACGGAAGTTATTACAACAGGTATAAAATTGATTGAAAATCGGTTCAGGATGTTTTCTAATATAAATATATAAATTACAAAATGATAATTAAATGCCATGACTGTTTTTACCCTTGGGAATTAACTCTTCATCATTACATTAATGATTATTATTTTTTTACTATATCAATGTGAATCGAACTTTGCCAATTTACCCACCTCTCAACTGCATTTCTTCGTTCTATATCTGTAAACGCACTTAATTTTCTAATCAATTATATAACATCAACAAATAAATGATGGTAACTTAAGGCTTATTAAATAAATATGAATTATCTGCAATACTTTGTGTTCTGCAGGGAAGCACTGTCCGGAGTTAAGACCAAATAATTAGTTGCACAAGGACAGTTTTCTCCATTTTATGACACTTTTTTATACCAAGGTGGCTAGAAGCAATTAGATAAAGATAAATAGAAAGCAATCTTCATCTTAATATAAAATTTCCAAGTTACCGGCACCACTTTACTTAGATTTGCTTGATTGTATACGCGGACTTACCGGCAACCGCGGACATAATTTGTATATACAGGGTGTATCAGAATTCATGTTACACAGAAACGGGGGCATAGAGGGGGACCAGGAGATCACGTTTCCACTAATCAAAAATTCCAAAAAAAAATTCCTATTTAGTCACAGCCCCAAAAACAATGGATGATTTCAAATATCCCGCATCACGCATACAGCCTACGTTTGCAAGGTTAAAGCACAATTCTCAAATAAAAACACAATCGGTAGCCAACAGCAGAAGTTTATTACAAGAGATGTTCTAGAGCAATAAACTGTTGTTGGCTACCGATTGTGTGTTTTTATTTGAAAATTTGAGAATTTTTTTTGGAATTTTTGATTAGTGGAAATGTGATCTTCCGGTCCTCCTCTATACTCCCTGTTTCTGTGTAACATGAATTCTGATACACCCTGTATAATCACAGTTAAGAATATAGAATTCAATTTATATTCTGACACGCAAATGGAAATCTTTTAGAAATGTTATGAGGCTAGTGCCATGCATTTAACACAAGATTAACACAATTAAATTAGATCAAGAAGTCAATTGCCACTAAAGACAAAATTTATTTTTCATTATTTTGACACGCAACGCAAATGGAAAATTTTTTATGTCTAATAGCGATCATTAAAGGTCATGAGCTGAGAAATGAAAAAATTATTATTTTCTTGTTTAAAAATATACACCTATATCTAAAAGTGTGTTTTTCTCAGAACTGTCAATTTAATTAAATATTTATGGTTTTTTACCATTGCATGATATTTTAGCAACTTTTGCGTAGTGCATTGTGGGAAATCTGACATCATCGGTGATATTTATTATTTCCACATTAAAAAAACAAATTTTTAACCAAAAAAATATTTCTAAATCTATTAAATAGGTATTATCGTGTTAAAATTATATTTGCATGCAAATTTCAATTGCAAAAACAAGGAAAGACATGGCGATTCCGGCGAGCAAAGTTAAAAACAAACCAATAATTTTGGACAGTTTTACAGGCACTACTAAAGGTTGGTTTACATCCATTTTACAAGCTTCATTCGGTGATAAAAACATATAATGGCTATTAAGTAGATTGACAACACCATTTTCCATCATTAATAAAAAACTATAAAAAAATATAATTAGTTTTCGTTACTACTATATGATGATTTTTTTTACTAGGTTTTGAACATTTTTCGATAGATGAATTTCCTGCGATTGCTAAAAGCTAAGTTGGTTTTATGAAAAGGAATTTTTGCATAACGGAACGAACAGTTTCCTTCCACAGCAAATTTTGCTGTAACTTGGCTTACTAAATAAGCCGTTTTGCTGGTGTATACTAACTGCAATGCTGCTTTCATCGACTTCGTGCTGTATTTGTTGGCATTTTTCTGAACTTTTCTCCAAGCCGCCGAAAATAAAGGAAGTTTTGCAGTCTTATTAAAAATTAAAATAAAAAATAAATCGGATTAAAAAAATAAAAAAATAAATGATATTATTCAGGGTGTGGGTGTCCCAACTAAGGGTGTTAAGTCAAATTTTCTCTCAAACTATCCATTCTAGGATAAATCTGTTGGTATAGTGCTGTAGTCTAATAGTGAAGTGAGTATCGTAAAGTTAACCCTCAGAAGCCTATCCTATGGGTCAATTGACACAGGCAATAGTTCTGAATACAAATTTTTTTCAAAAATTTTTTCAAAAAATCTGAAATTTTCTAGAGCTGTTCAAAAAGTGGTTTTACATACACTCAATTTATTTGGTAATTTTCAGACTTATAACAAAAAAGTTATTGTAAAGATAAAATATGAGCCCTTTAAAATCTCAGCTTAAAACGTTTGCTGTTTTCACTGCATTTTTAGGTGCATATAGGTGGCGTTGTATTTTAAAAGCGCTCTCACTAAACAGAGAGCGCTTTTAAAATACAACGCCACCTATATGCAAAGTAGAGAATAAACAAAGCACATGTCGGCACATGTTCAGTACACATTTCGGCACATGTTCAATACACATTTCGGCACATGTTCAGTACACATTTCATATCAATTGCAATTAATTGCACTAATTGGAATTAAAATTAAGTTAATATACACAATTATTATAAATAAATAATTAAACACCTTGCATGCTGTTCAAATGATCACATTTTGATTTTTACAATCGGTGACACCTAGTTGGTAAAACCAAATGTTTTCATTAAATTATGTTATTAGACTAATTAGTCCATTCTCTACAATTTTCTAATTGAATATTTGGCACTAACTCAAACTTTTAAAAAGTTAAGAAAATAATGGGTCACTTCTAGAGGTTAAAAGTCAAATTATACATCGCCATTAACTTTGCCATACCGAATTTACTATTTGACTACCCCAACAGATTTTTCCTAGAATGGACAATTTGAGAGAAAATTCGACTTAACACTTTTAGTTGGAACACCCTGTATAATAAATAAATTAATACAAGAAAACACTATTAGAATTAAATTGAAAATTAATAGCTTTTAACGTTCACGTCACTTCCATATTTGGTGAAAAACAAACTACCAGACTCTGTTGGAGCCTGGGCTGGGACAAGAACATAAAAACCCATCTCACGAAACAAGAACATGTCTAAACAACATTCAGAAAATATTTTTTATAAACATCAGAAATGTTGATTTAATATAAGAATATCATTTTTTATCGACATTTTTTCAACATTCAACATTCAACATTTAACATTAAACAAATGTTGCATATCAACAACCGATATTCTCATGAAACAAGCCAATGTTGAATCAACATTTTTGAACGGCGGTTTGTTTGTGTTCGTAGACAACATCCGTTAGATGTTAAATCAACACTCGTTAGATGTTACATCAACACTCGTTAGATGTTACATCAACACTCGTTAGATGTTACATCAACACTCGTTAGATGTTACATCAACACTCGTTAGATGTTACATCAACACTCGTTAGATGTTACATCAACACTCGTTAGATGTTACATCAACACTCGTTAGATGTTACATCAACACTCGTTAGATGTTACATCAACACTCGTTAGATGTTACATCAACACGTGTTAGATGTTACATCAACACTCGTTAGATGTTACATCAACACTCGTTAGATGTTAAATCAACACTCGTTAGATGTTAAATCAACACTCTGAAACAATAATCAAACAGTGGAATTATTGTTATGTTGTTGTTATGCAATATTTGTTTAATGTTAGATCAACATCTTGTTATGTTTGAATGTTGAAAAAATGTTGATAAGAAAGGACATTCTTATATTGAATCAACATTTCTGAATGTTATTTAGACATGTTCTTGTTCGTGGGATTTGATATTGATTAATTTACTCGAATTATTTCTTCCTCTGGGGATTTTTTGAGAGTGCAAATTGCATAATCTGTGTGATAAACCAATTCTTCAAGAGATTCAAATGGAATATACTCTTTACTAATAGCCAAGATTGAGGTCAGCGTCGATGTATAGCTGGTAAACATCAGCATAGAAAAAAAATGAAATATTTCTAGTATAATATTGCTGGCTAAATTTGAAACAATGACTAAAACACCTGAAACAAATTAAAAATTTGAATAATTCTCTTAAAAAGAATAAATTCTTACAACAAACCTGTCAATAAAAGTGTGTAAAAGCATTGCAGTAAGTAATATATCAAATTTGGTAAAATATTCCTGCGTTTAGATTCATAGTTGTATTTATTAACGGTTAAGAGAACTGCAGTCAAGAATGTGATGAAAAAGATACAAATCCAAACATCATTGGAGAATGGTTCGAAATAAAAGAATAATCGCTGATTTACTCCGTGTTGGCGGTACACAATTACTCCCTCTGCATTTGCGATAGATGGCAAAAAATCAGCAATTTTAGCTCGATCTGAAGTAATTGTCATAACCGTTCCTATATCTGCCTCCTAAAACGTATCGTTAAATTGATTAGAGACTTAGAGATATTTTAAATTTGTTCAATATTTTTATTAATTACATTTTTGTCTAGTATTGCCAGCATTCCATACGGAGTATTGTTGTTATATATACCACCGTACTGACCGTCAGGTGTTGGTATTACGATAAACCTAAGAAATAGTTACGTCATTAAATATTAACCAATCAATTTCCAATTTTTTTAAATTTTTTTAATACGATACGTGAAATTAATGAATTCTTGAATTATTTCTATTATTGATCCACAATACCCTTTTGGTTTACTACCGTCCTTTGGAATCAAGAGGTCGGGAGAACACTCTAATGCAGTCTAAATGATGTTAATTAGTTTTAGTGAAATCATTCGACAGTTTGCGCTTTCACGAACGAGATTTTATTACCAACGTGAAATAAATTAATAAAAATGAAATAAATTCATTTTTATTAATTATCTCGTGTCTCATAATTAAAATCATTGTTTCAGATTGCGCTTGCACAAACAATTAAACACGAACGAGAAGGAAATAAACAAATAAACGAGAAAAATGGCTTCACTCAATGTTCCAGTAGAAAATGTGTAAATTATGTTTGTCTAATGCCATGGTTATATTAAAAATAGTTAGTTGCAAACAAATTTCTAACCTAGATGACTAAAAACCTACCGAAAATACAACAAACCGATGAAAAGGAAAATGGATGCCACGCTCGCTTCAAATAGCAGAACAATGCGCATGTGCGAATTTTGATGCACTCTGCGCATGTGCAGTGCATTCGTACATCAACTTATATACGAACGAATTGAAAAATAAATCTCGTATATTCGTAATACGAATGTTAAATTAAATACGAGATTAATTTTTAAAATCTCGTATTTATCTAACATTCGTAATTAAAAAAATTACGTTCGTGAAAGCGCAAACTGTCTATTAATTAATTGATTATTTAAATCTATTTTCAATGTATTTTATGTGGGAAATTACTGGAGGCGTCGTAATCCGTATTTGTTTTCCCATTAATTTTGGCAATGGATGTGTCGAGATCTTCAGTTTAAGCGATTTTGAGTCGATATTACCAATTCCAATGTGTTTTTTAATCAGGATATTCCCAGTAGCAAAGTACAAAGTGTTAATGTTCCATTCCTATAAGAATTGTTTCATATAGTACATTTAAATTTTAAATTTAATGAGATTATGATGCTTACTTTTTTAGATATTTCAGTTTCGATTAAATAGATTTTGATGTTATGAGGAATGAAAAATGGCTTGAAATTCAGCGTTATGTTTTGACTAATAAAAACCCAATTGGTTGGATGAAATCGCGACTCTAATTTCTACAAATACCAAGAATAACTTAACGTTATTCCATGCTATTTAATATACTAACTGTTTGAATAAACTCGAGTGTAGCGTTAGGATTAGCGTCGTTTTTTGTGAGCATTAATACTGTATTAAATTTGTCCAGAGTAGACCCAGCCGATTTTTTAATGGAAGTAATTGCAACAGGCATAAAGTTGATTGAAAATCGCTTCAGGATGTTTTCTATGTAAATTATACAAATTACACGGTTAGTAATTACATTTTATGACAGTTTTTACCGTGAGTAATTAACTCGTCATCATTATCATTAATGATAATAATTTTTGACCACTTGAATTTTTGTACTAATTCAATGTGAATCGGACATTGCCAGTCTGCCCACCTCTGAGCGGCATTTCTTCGTTCTACATCTGTAAACGCACTTAATTTGCCAATTAATTATTAAATGTGATTTACCTGCAATGCTGTGTGTTCTGCAGAGAAGCACCGTTTGGAGTAAAAACCAAATATTTAGTCGCATTTTGTGTGTAAGACACTTTTTCGGGAACGAAGCCAGCTAGAAGCAATTAGATAAAGATAAATGAGGATATATAAAGTTTAATTTATATTTTAAAACTTTTGTATATTTACTTTTTATGTCTTAGTAATATAAAATTTAATTTATTTTCTGACACGCAAATAGAAATATCATTTTTTTCCCTTGACATTTTAGATTTTACTGCTTGAAAATCAACCGGGGGGTCAAGGTGATGTTAGGCCAGCTCAGCTGCCACAAGAGCAATTGGATCAATAAGCCAATAGTGTATTAAACTAAGTTGTTATCTCAAATACAAAATTGCTTAGTCTGTGGTAGATATATTGAAGGACCAATTTTCTTTTTCATTATTTTGACACGCAACAGAAATGGAAATGTTTTTATAAGCACTGCCTCTACCATTAAATTTTTTATTAACTTGGTATTTCTAGCTTGAGGAGTGTCTAATTATAGGCAACGGAACGCCTGCAACGGAACGCCTGCAACATCAAATATAACAAGATGTTGATTTAACATCTAACTGATGTTGTCTATGAACACAACATTCAACAATCAATCGACATTAAAAATGTTGATTCAACATAGGCTTGTTTTATGGGAATATCGGTTGTTGATATGCAACATTCGTTTAATGTTAAATCAACATTTTGTTATGTTTGAATGTTGAAAAATGTTGATAACAAATGACATTCTTATATTGAATCAACATTCTGATGTTTATAAAAATATTTTCTGGATGTTGTTTAGACATGTTCTTGCTTCGTGGAAGGAAGTTAATGTTTTATAAACTATAGTACTGTGAAATTTTTGTGTGAAACGTGACATAGGTGGCGGGACAGTCGTAGTCACGCTAGGGAGACTAGCCTATAGGAGGCAATGATAGAGAAATGTTGTTAATCTTTTAATCCAGTTTTAATTTATGTAAGATAGTAAGGCTACTGAGTATACAATTTGCTAAGTTTACGTATATTTAGTTCTGTTTTTGATTCCAGTCAGCAGTCTCTTTTTGACTGTTCATAGTGCTCCAGACGGATGAATGCTAATAAGATCTTTGATGGTCGAAAGTACTGTGAATAATTGGGAAAATGACATGTCTGTATAATAAGTGATAGGAAAAAAATTGTAAATATTTTTTTTATTTATTTAATGTTAGTTTTGGAGTAAAATGATAAAATTGACTTGATCTTTTCTGATGTTTTCAGTAGGAGCGATCTAACAAATGATGACGAACGAAAGAGCAATCGGTTTCTTTTGGGATTTGTAATGTTTTATTGATATTGAATTACTAACTCTACTCTACTTTTATTTGATCATATTAATTTATAGATATATAGTTCAATAACAAAAAGGAGCAAAGAAATGACAATTCCCATAAGTAAGGTTAAAAATATGCCTATAATTATGGGTTATTTTAAAGCCACGACGTCATTCAAGTTAGAATTTTTGCAAATTTCATTGGGTACTCTAGGGAAGTTATTTTTTCTATTCTTTTGTGGAGCTCCATTTTCTTTCAGTAATATTAAACTAAAAAAGTAATAATAATAATCAGATTAATTATTCTGTAGATTACAATAGATGTTTTTTTTACCTTTTAAGAGCCAATGATTCTAATGAACATGGCAAACCGATAATGTATACATTTGTATAATTGCATAAAGCTGTTGTATGGTAGCGCTTTAGCACTAGTTGTTGTGGTCGGTACTAGATGGCGCTTATATTTAATAATTTCAAAACATGAGACTCACTCTGATCGTGATAAAATTTTTATTAATTTTATAAAATTTTTATTAATTTTTATAAAATTTTTTATTAATTTTATATATTTAAAATTTTTATTAATTTTATCAAAAATTCAAATTCATCTATATTTAATGCAATAAAACTATTTGCAAGATTTAAAACATGCTAAATAAGTTATCTACAAAACATCTCATTTTCCAGTAGAGTTTTGAACAAAAATGTATAAATTCATAACTTTACTGGAATTTGTATATTTTGTTTTACTTCCCACCACAAATGGTGGTGGCGCTCTAACTAATTGCAGGGCAGCTGCCCAAAATTTAACATGGAAAGATTCAGGGGCTGAATTTTGCAAGCCTTGTATTTTGTAGAATTTTTAACTAAAATTTTTTAAATTTATATGATAAAATTCTTTATTATGAACAGTACAAAGTAGCCAAGCATCAGAATTTTTAAAAAATTTTTAAGGAAAATTTCCTATACCAGTGTGGTGATAGTATACATTTGTATACATCATTGGCTCTTGGAAGGTTAACTATTTATTGAAGATTTTCTTGTAGGTAAATTCCTTGCGATAAACAAAACTCATTGAAGGTTTAAAAAGATAGAATTTTAGCCATGTGGTATGAGGACTTTCCTTTCAAACTGCTTGAGGTATACATTTCTTCCATTACGAATGCAGCTTTTTCCTTGTAAACTAACTCCAGGACTGCTTGTGGCGTCTTGACGAAGTATTTGTTTAGATTATTTTGCATTCGTGCATAAGCTGCGTTGAATGAAGGGTCTCTTGAATACTGATTTAAAAATAAAATGTATATGAACTAATTTCTTAAATTTAATAATTATTAAGTTAGGTTCACTCTTGTGTTCATACTGCAGAGAAAGAAGAGAAGTAGCAGCAGCATGGCGCATTGTGGTACAAACGTAGACCAAAATTAGCAGCAGAGAGAAGTAAAGTAAAGTAAACTATATCTAACAATTCTTGCACGAATAATTTTTTTAAAAAAAATTTTTTTAGCTTATCCACTTTCGGCTGCACCCAAAAGTAGAAAATAATTTTTTTAAATTTATCTACTAATTTGATTCATTCAAGTGGGTGGCTGGATTTATGTCGAGATGAGTATATAGTATATGGAATATTCGAACACAGCCAACCACTTGAATGAATCAAATTAGTAGAT